>RCWM02001100.1:0-110001 GCA_003667255.2 Euschistus heros
TAATTATAGTTTTTAATTGAGAAACTGTCAACTTTATTGATGAAACGGATTTTAATGAGAGCGGAAGAAGTATTGGGAGAGTATCGATGTGGATTCCGCCCAGGAAGATCAACAATAGATCACATCTTTGCTATGAGGATGATGCTTGAAAAATGCCATGAGTGGAATGTCGATCTACACCACATCTTTATTGATTATAAACAAGCATATGGCAGTACAGAGAGAAATGTCTTATATAAAAAATTAGAATTCTTGGGATACCCCATAAAGCTTATCAGGCTTATTAAGATGACCCTGCAGGACAGTAAAGGAGTGGTGAAAATCCAAGGACAGCTGTCAACAGATTTTAAGATTCATAAAGGTGTTAAACAGGGAGACCCTCTTTCCCCAATATTATTCAATTTAATGTTAGAAGTAGTTACGAGACAGATCCGCACTAGACCAGGAGGATGTATATACCAGCGACTAACCAAACATTTGCGGACGATGTAGTAATTACAGGAAGAACTACTAATGCGCTCCTAGGAGCTTTCGAGGAGTGTGAAAAAGCAGCAAGAAATGTAGGACTCACACTAAATAAAGAAAAGACCAAATACATGGTAACAACTAGAGAGGAAAGAGGACATAGATACATTGAGGGGGCTGGATATTCCTTTGAGAGAGTGCCTAAGTTTAAGTATCTGGGTGCTATTGTCACTGAGGACAATAGTATTAAAGAAGAAATAAAATCAAGAATAATAGCAGGAAACAGGTGCTATATTGGTCTTTAGTAAACATTTTTCAAAGTAGAAACATATACTGCAATCTAAAAATAAGGGTATATCGAACGATCCTTCAGCCGGTTGTTATGTACGGGAGTGAGACATGGACCCTGACATCACACGACGAAAAATTACTAAACAGGTGGGAAAGAAAAATCCTTCGCAAAATATATGTTCCAACCAAGTATGGACTGAATCTCTGGCGAATGAGAACAAATGAGGAACTGAGAACTCTAAATGCTGCTCCAGATATTGTAGCCAACATAAAAAGAGGCAGAATTAGATGGCTGGGGCATTTGCAAAGAATGGAGGCAAGTAGGCTCCCTAAAATGCTGTTGGAGGGGCACCCGGGTGGAATGAGAAGGAGAGGAAGGCCTCGACTTCGTTGGCTGGAAGATGTAGAAGACGATCCTCGAACTCTGGGTGTGAGAGGATGGAGAAGGGCTGCCGAAGAAAGGTTTGAATGACAGAGGATTGTTGAGGAGGCCAGGGTTCTACAAGAACCATAAGGTGCCATAAGAAGAAGAATAACTGAGAAAGTGGCACTTAAATACAAGTTATAAACCGTTGTATATAAACATTTCAAATTTTAACATCCCTCAGCCGGAAGATTACTCAAAACATAACATAAATATAACTGAGAACTATTAGCCGACTAAGAATAGCCAAAGATGACTGCTTAAAAGTATTTTAAAAAAAATATAGTTTAGTAATTAAATCTAATGAAAAATGTTAAAATTGCAACTTATACATTTTAAACAGCCATATTTAAGATATTTAAACCAATATGAAAACATCTTGAGACTTCTTCAGACAAACACAGATTCATCTGGCCATATAATTCACCTCAAAAAGTGGTATTCTTCAACACAATTTGCATTCAGAAGCTATTGGCAAAATTGAAGTCTATGTTCATTATTATTGGGTTTTAAACCTTACATTGAAAATCTTCTTCTTCTTCTTTGTAATGGCGTTTCCCTTCATTGGATTTCCGTTAGGTCAAACTCTCCTTTCACAGTTCTCAATCCCACCATCCCACCAATCACCGTCCCTCAGACCTCTTCCTGCCATTTCCTGCGCTATCTCATCCTCCCATATCTTTGCTGGTCGTCCTCTCCTTCTATTTCTCGGAGGGTTCCATTTTCTAACCATTTCAGGTAATCTTCCAGGAGGCATTCGACGTACATGTCCATACCATATTCTTCTTCATAACATGTTCCGTCACGCTCTCTGTAATTTCCATTTTCCTCCTTATATCTTCATTTCTTACGCGATCTGCCCTGGTTTTCTGGATACACCTCCTCTAGTAGTCCATCTCGACTACATTTAATTTATCCCTAATACTTTTGGTGAGGGACCATGTTTCTGCGCCATATGTGAGGATGCTTTCTATCAATGATTGAAAAATCCCTTTCTTATCCTTTTGGGATAAGGTCCTGCTCCACGAAACCGGATGCAAGATGCGAATTGCCTTCCTAGGAATCCCAAATCTACTCAGTATTTCTCTTTTACATTGAAAATCAAATAAAATAAATCCTAAATAATAATAATAAATACATATATTTTATAACATAAGATTATTATGTTTAAAATGCACATTTCCATTAAGGGGTTATCATAATGCTTTATTTACACAAGTAACTGATTTGTATGCCAAATGAGAACACCATGTTTTTTCGGTGTCAAAAGTAAATTTCTCTATGAAATCGAAACAGAATCATTACGTTTAACATATCATTCGAAAGCTGATTAAATTTGCAAGTTTTCGTAAGATTTGCAGTTTTGTGGATGGTTTTTTTCGAAAAACGGTGAGCGTTGAAGTAATATAAGATATTGTAACTTCCCTAAATATGGTGAAGATGAAGCTGTTCTTTAGGTCACAAGTTTGTAAAATTCAAGGTTACATATACTCTGCTGTTATAGAAAATTTAATGCTAAATCCGAAAATGAGGTCAAAGTTAGAAAAAACGTGGTTTCCTCAACAAAGTCTTTGATTTATCGTATATCTGCAACGGATTGGAATAAAAAGGTGAGGTCTGCGGCATTTTTATACATTTTTGATCTAGTTTCATTTAATTTTTTTTTTTTAACTAAGTGGTACTCACCCTGTACATTTGTCATTAGGACTATATACCTACATTTTTTATAGTTAGCTAAATATCTACTTGAATCCATAAGTCCCTCAAGATTATTTCGGCTTGATACCTGATAATCCTGTGAGCTGAATGGAAAGAAGATGGCCTCTTGACTTTTATTGAAGAATAATTTACTTTTACTTAATTTCAATGGCTATTTTTTTTGCATGCCACGCCACAGTTTTAAATGAAATAAATAAATTAACAAACAAATAAACAAATATCATCAAATAACTTTTTCCTTTCGTCGTAAACTTAATTACAGTTGGTTTATTACAGTATCCGTTATTGTATCCTTTAAGAATGTACCATCAATCCTTGTGGAACAGATCGGCTACCTAGGACTCCATCTGGACAGACGTCTTATTTAGAATTCAAATACTAAAACGACTAGAAGCTGCCCGTCATTATAGACTACTCCAACATTTACTAGACAAACGTTCAAAGCTTCCAATAAAATACAAAAGACTCATTTACATGACAGTTATTAGACCTATTTGGACACACGGAGTTGAACTTTGGGGCTCCACTAAACTTTCCGATTCATCTCGTATCCAATCCTTACTAACCAAAATCCTTCGAATAAGTCTTAATTCTCCTTACTTATCACAAATAAACTTATCTATAAAGACCTTAATTTTCCATATGTTGCTGATTTAGCCCATACCTAGGTTTTTGGTGAATAGCGCCCTGGGCAGCTTTACCCCCCTCCCTGCCGCGGGGTATGGAATACCAAAAGCAAGTTTCATTAAAAAGACCACCAAAGTTGTGAGCTTTAAAGGTTTATTCAACACCAATAAAAATTGAATTTCCTTAGGGTGGAATATCACATCAAAACTAATCAAAACAATATTTAAAAATTTTTTTTGTTGGGGGAAATTAAGCACTCTGGGCTATAGCCAAGTCAGCCCATTTACAAAGTGGGTTCTGCTCAAACCAGATACCAATTTTTTCCTAATAGACTCCATTCTCACTCGAATCCATTAGTTTCCCAACTTGCCTCACACTCGATTCCTGATAACCGACTGAGACGTCTGAAAAGAAGATGGCCAAGAGACCTTCTAGTCTTGAACTTTTATTGAAGTGCTACTAGTGAGTAGTTCTTCACAAGTTATTTACATTATAATATTTTTTTTTCAAATTTACTTGTATGTTGTATACAATTTTAAATATCTATAAATAGTTTTTAAAAAAAAAAAATATAAATTAAAAAATATTTTACCTTTGCCTTTACCTCCTTCTTCCAGATCTAACAAAGGGTCAACACTTTCAATTATACCTGTGTTGTTATTTATTGTCATAAATGCGTATACTACGTGCGTGCAGTGTTCTGTATCCGCATCTTGGATTGTAAACTGTCCTTGTTCCGCCCTTTTGGACGCCCATGCCACCATGTAGCAGAGCGCTGTAGTCTTTTTCGCTGTAATACATTTTACATCAGCTGTTAATAATAACAGAATCAGATGTTTATACTATTAAAGAAGAAAGTAACTTTTTAGTGCTACAATAATAAAATTTGTTATCGTATTAAATCAAAGTCAGCTTAAGATGCTAAATTGCTTACCTTCCACGAAATGGACATTGAACTGCACTAAAGCCAAAAGGCAGATACTTAATTTTAATAACACTTCCATATTTTCCCAAAACAGCTTCTCTTGTTTGAGTACTAAAAATAAAAAATAAAAAAACTATATTATTTATTTTTCTTTAAAAATCTTAGAGCAATAGAGCATTATTTCTTCAATGATATATGCATAGCAGTAATTTTTAACCTGCTTAAAATTGCACTAATTACGTAATAAGGTCCAGAAGTTTCCGGCCTGGGATAGAAGGAAAGGTGAAAGAAAAAATAGGTCTTACTGTTTTTCAATATATTCTCCTCTAAGTTTAACACATAAGTTTGGCAACATTTCTATACCATGAAAAAATAATTTTCTTCTTTGTTTAAAAAATGTTCTTCCACTGCTGCTAGGAAAAATTGCTTGGAAAAAACGCGTAAAAATTCATTGCATCAGTGAACTCGGTTTTGAGCTGCTGAAAGAATTTTTGGAACCCATCTTCTTGCACTAACCTTGTTAATATGCAAATTTTCTTTGATGATCCTCAAAACACTTGTTTTTGAAAGCCCCAACCTCGCGCTATTTCCTTGGTTTTCAGTCGCAGCAATCAGATAGCAATTTAGATTCCACAAGCTGCATTGTTTCAGAAGTGACAGCTTCCAATAGGTGACCGGGACGCGGGTCATCCTCTAGACGTTCTCTCCCTAACGTAAATAATTTTGCACATTCTTTCACTGTGGAATGCGAGGGGTAGGACTGCCTGTATACACAATCCAAGCACTCTTTAATTTGCGCGGGAGTAAGACCCTCTTTACAAAATAATTTAATAACCGTATGGTACTCGAATTTGAACATTGTAAAAATGGGGAGTTTGCTTCAAGGCTGGACACTGACTGACAGGAGACTGAGGAAGTGCGGGCGATGGGTATGGAGTGAGCAGGCATAGACCTGCAAAGGCTTGCAGGTCCCGGCACGTTTGAAGGAGGGGAAGCAGGACAGGCCGGAAACTTATGGACCTTACTACGTAGGTGTTTGAGGCGTAATTAGACATCCAATTTTTAATTTTATTGTATGGGATGGTAATCCCAGATGGACAGAGACTATTAAGTAACTCTTGCGGATAATGGCTAACTCAAGAATCTGTTTATAAAACTAAGCTTTGTAAGACTAATTATTATAGTCTATATTATAGTCTCTAATATTATTTCTGGATTAAATTTAGTTTCGTTTAGAAAATACCAAAGAGGTTTCTTTCAACCTGATGCAAGAGAGAGGAAGCTCGGGCAATTGGCCGCCAGGGTGCTTACTTCAAAAAATGTCCAAAATTAATTATTTTGTCTTAATTTTAGGATTAAACTTCAAACATAATTATTCAGAGAAAGTAAATATTGGAACAGGTTGGTTGACGTGGGTATGAATAGAGAATATGGTTTAGATTGCGGCCATATGAATACACAATGTGTAAATGTTTCATTGTAAATCGAATCTGTAACTGGGTATCGACTAACAAGCTAAATCTAAACGCTGAAAAGACCAAAGCGATTGTGATAGGTTCGAGTCAGCTCTTAAAAACCATATCCTCTATTCCCACCCATTTCCTGAACAGTGATCCTAACAAATTTTACTCCTCCGTCAAAAATCTTGGAGTCCTTTTTGATGAAACCATATCCTGGAAAAATCACGTATCCGAAATTTCCTACCGCACCATCCCTATCCTAAAACGTTTTAATTTCGTTCGCCACCTCCTTCCTTCCGAAACCCGCAGATTACTAGTTATCTCTCTTATCTTCTCCTACTTTTACTACTGTTGTGCTGTGCATGAGGGGTGTTTCTGGGGATCTCGAGGCCAGAATAAAAAAACTAACTGCTTTATCCGTTTTATTTTCGGGATCCTGAGAAGCGCCTACATTTCTCAGTTTTATGCGGGGTTAAAGTGGCTTATTCCTTCCTACCATCGCCAGTATTTCCTGGCATCCTTTCTTTTTCAAACCGTTCAATCCCATCATCCACCTTACATATCCGAACTCCTTTAACTCAAATCCTCAATTCTTACACGCCAAACCCGATCCCGTCAAGCAGATCTGTATACTCCTGCTCATTGCTTAGCCACTTTTGACAGATGTTTCGTAATCCGATCCTCTTCTCTCTGGAACTCCATCCCTCTCAACATTCATCATTCAATTAACCTTTCTACTTTCAAATATCACTTCTTTAACCACCTACTATCCACCCAGATCCTGTCCTCCAAAAACTGCCAATAGCCACTTTTTAGTTGTTATAAACTATAAACTATAATTATAAACAGTTTATATTCAAGAAATCATTTTGTATAATTTTGTAACTGGCTACCGTACCTTATACCTGTACATTTAGATTTACTATGGTGACTTAGATCTGTTTACTATCTTCCCGTTGAGACAGAAACTTGAAACTTGGAACGTATCTTATGAATGGATGGCAATGCAATAATAACTGGAGTGGGGACTAAGGAGCGCAGTGCGCAGGCCTTAGGACACTCTCGGACGCCTTCTTTCGTTCTTTTCCTTTCTTTGACAGAACTACCTACAAATGTCATACCGTTTTAAACAGGAAGAATCCTGCTACATTTCGTTCCAACATATTATACATATATCTAGTATTTAACTTTTTCAAATATTTTAATACGAAGTCGGAAATCACTCTGTGAAATTTTAGATTAATGGATTTTTACACAAACTGAAACCACTAGGTATTTTGTGAAAAGGCCAAAAATGAGGCCTGGTCCATCCTCTTTAAAACGGTGTCCCATTGGGAATTGTAACTCACTCCGATGAGAAGCTATGACGTGAAGAAGTGCAATTGAGAGGGAAAAGATTGGATTTTCTAAACCTTGTATTTTTTAAAATACGACCGCTTTAAAATTTAAACGGATTAATGATTGATCAAAGTTGGACGACTATTTCCGGATATATTTTAAGAAGCAAGATCTGTCCGTATAAAGCGTTTTACTACAGACAAATAATTTATTTTTTAAACAATTTTTATGATATTTCACTAATCCCTGTTGAACAGATCAACTAACTAGGACTCCACTTGGACAAACGTCTAACTTAGAATCCACACGCAAGACTAAAAAGACAAGAAACTGCCCGTCGTTACAGATTACTTCAACATTTATTAAACAAACGTTCAAAGCTTCCAATTAATTACAAAAGACTAATATACATGACTGTGATCAGACCTATCTGGACGTACGGAGTCGAGCTTTGGGGCACCACTAAACCAGCCAATTAATCTCGTATCCAATCTTTACAATCCAAAATCCTTCGAAAAATCCTAAATGCTCCTTACTTCGTCACAAACAAACTTATCCACAAAGATCTTAATGTACCTTACGTTTCTGACTTAGCTCAAACCAGATATCAATCCTTTCATAGTAAGCTCCATAATCACTCATATCCCCTAATTTCTCAACTTGCTTCCCACACCATTCCTGATAATCCTCCGAGGTGTCTGAAAAGAAGATGGCCCAGAGACCTTCTAGTGTAGAATTTTTATTAAAGTGCTACTGATGAGTAGTTCTTTTTAAGTTTTGTCACGTTATTGTAATAGTTAACAGCACATTTGCTTGATGTATATATTTTGTACAGTTGTAAATTTCAATAAATTGTTATATTAAAAAAAAAAAAGAAAAAGATTTTTATTACATTTGATATTTTTCAAATCAATTATTTGTTGCAGCAACCTATTTTTACACAAGGTAAAATTATCAAGAATGAAATAATATAGGACTTTTACGTAGACGCATCTGGAATACATACTTTTCAGATAAATACTTATTTTATCAAAAAAGTAAAATTAATCTGAATATTCATTTAAAAAAATGATTTTACTTTATATTCCCCTTATCTTTAGATTTATTTGTAAATGCAAGTCGGTCAAAGAAGTTTACGCTTCCAGCGTTTAGGAGCTCTGTTTGTTTGGTTGGAAAAAGTCACGATGGCCTACATTTTTGTTTTTGAAGTGCAGAGGCATTTATGACCCAATCCCCAGACCCATGATAATATATTAACTTGGATTTAAATAAATAAAATTCGAATATTAAAAAAAAAAAAGTGACGTTACTTTGCGAGATACGGCCTACTGTAGGATCTTGTATCACTGAGCTGGAATCTCGAACGAATAGCGCCTGCGCGTCAACCAGGAAAACAGCCGATGTTGATGAATCTGAAAGTTATTTTTCTTGGAATATAATTACTGATTCATGCAGCATTTACTAGAATTTTACTAACCACTACCATTATATCGATTTCAGTAATGTGTCGGTACCATTTTTTTTTTCGATTATCGATACCGGTGCTGATACCAAGAAATCGGTTCTCGATTCCGCAGTTTAAAAAGAAATTTCTATTTCAAAACATAATCTAAAAAAACAAAACAAATCGATTAAAAAAACGTCAATTCCAAGCAAATAACCTTTTCCCTGCTTCGAAAACCTACATCATCTTTTCCTCCTGTATCCTTTAATGGTGCACCGTTAAATATTGTGAATCAATAACGATACCATGGATTTTATCTGGACAAGAGACTTACCTGGAACCCTCAAGATTGAAAAGACAAGAAGCTGGACGCCGATTTCAACTGCTACAACGCCTACTTGACAAGCGTTCAAATCTCCCGATTCACTGCAAAAACTCATCTATTGGGTTGTCACGCACGAAATGACCGTACTTGGAACCAGGAAGAAAATAAAAAATTGAGGTCAAATATAACAAATTTTTTATTCCAAGTATTTACCATCATTTTCGATTCACTTCTGCCGACGGCTTACCAAGTTTTCTATCCCATATTCAATAAACGTTGAGTCACGTGATGAAAGGAATTCAGAAAATGCATTTTTAATGTCTAAATCATTGGTAAGCCATTTTCCTCGCAAAAAGTTGTCCAAACTCCGAAAAAAAAGTGGTAGTCTGTAGGGGATAGATCGGGGGAATATGGGGGGTGTGGTAAGACTTCATAGCCCAACCCCTTTAATTTATTCACTGTCTGTATTGAAATATGAGGTCGGGCGTTATCATGAAAAAGGATAGGTCCTTTCCTGTTTACTAGTACCGGCTAGCTTGATCAACTTTTGATGTATTTGGCCAATTTCTTGGAAGTATGATTTTTAATCAATTGTTTTTCCCGTCCACGGGGGAGATTTTCTAATGTCGTATCTCCTGAGGAAAATTTTGTAAACCAACGATGGAAGGTTCTTTCATTAGCACTTTCTTCACCAAACGCATGATTAATATTTCTTGCAGCCTGGGCAGCGGAATGACCGAGTTGGTGTTCATAAAAAAAACAATCGTTCGGACATTGCATGTTTCCATGGTCACGGTTAAAATTATAGTAATATCTGTATGGCTATTTGGGAAAAAAACAAAGACAGTTTGTAAATATAACATTAACAAGTACATTATTATAGATAGTAAATATTTTGATAGGAATCAGTAGGCAACGCTTTAATCCTATATAAAGAAAAATCGGATATTTCATGTGTGACAACCCAATATATGACCATTATCAGACCTATTAGGACTTATATAGAGCTATGGGGATCCACCAAACCATCGAATTCTTCCCGCATCCAATCACTCCATTCCAAAATCCTTAATGCTCCTTTCTATGTCACAAATGAACTGATCCACAATGACCTTAATATCCCAAAAGTCGCTGATTTGGCACGAACCAGATACCTTTCCTTTCCTAATAAACCTAACACTCATCCAAATCCACTTGTTGTACAGCTTTCCATTCAATGCAATCCCCATGGCATCTAAAAAGAAGATGGCCTCGTGGTCTTAGAGTATTAACAATGGATAGTTTCCCTTTAAGTTTTAATCATGTCATTATTTTGCGTTGTACACCGCATATTTACTAGATGCGTTTTAATACAGTTGTAAAGCTTTGTTAAAAAAAAGAAGAAGAAAGAATAACTAAAATAATTAGATAATAAATGACATTAAAACTGGCTCTTGGTTTCAGTACTTGGAAAGGCTGGGTGTGCCTCAGGAGGGTCTCAAAATCCCGAATTCGATCCACGGCCTTAAGAATAATATAGTTATTTATATAATAAATATATATTGAACTAATTCACTGACTTTTTTCACATCTTAATGAGAACTGAGAAAGAAATCCTTCAAGTATTCTCCGCTTTGAACCCTATTTTTGTATCTCTCAGACACATTCGATATAATCCATTTATTTAATATCTAGTCATAAAGCCACCTGTATTACTTATTGACCACATTTGTGACAGATTGTAATGATTACTCAATAAATGTTTTATTCATTTAATTTACTTACTAACAAAATAAATAAATAAATAAATATATATATATAAATATATATAAAGGGTGTTCGGAAGATCTTGGCAAAAGAGATATCTCGGGTAGGGAGGTTCAGTTTGAACCAATTTAAGGTCACTTACCTATATACAAAGTCTTACGGTTTTTTTTAATGATTTTTTTTTTTTTAAATGGCTAAAACCAAAAATTTATGCCTTATAACTTCGTTGTTTACTGATATATCAACCATTTTCCCCCCCCTTTAATTACTAATATATTGTCCACGTAAAATAAAAAAAAGATTTGAAGCAAAATATATATACAAAAAAAAAAACGGAAGATCGTTAAATCTTATTAAAGACAACAAAAAAAAAATTAAGAACTTCAAGTTTAGGTTTAAAAAAGTAAGGGCAACAGTCAAATCCAAATTATTTTAAAAACATGTTTGTTTTTTTATGCCTTTAACAAGATTTAACGATCACCCATTTTTTTTTAATTTGTTTTTTGCATCATATCTTTTTTATTTTACATCGACAATATATTAGTAAATATAGCCAAAAAAAGAAAAAGAAAAAAAAATGGCGTTGATAGGTACCTATATCAGTAAAAACGAAGTTTTCAAAATGAACCTCCCTATACGAGATATCTCTGTGGCCAACGATCTTCCGAACAACCTGTGTGTGTGTATATATATATATATATATATATTTATGTATGTATACCATCATGCGTACCTCAAGTAATAATGTATTTGTTTATATGTATTTACCTTTAGAAGTCGGCTAGAAGTAATCAGCTTCAGTGATATGAAGGCACTAACTATATGGGACAGCTGGAAGGAGGCTTAGTGGGGTATGGGGAATACCAATACAGCAATGAGGAAGAGACGTGGTCAACGGTGAAGAGGGGGCAAGTGTCAATCGTGGGGATTTTGAAATTGATATGGGGAAAGGAAGCGAGTCTTATCCTCGTCTGAAAATAGACTGCATATTCAGAGATATGGAAATACCTAAATAAAATGGGAAAAATAAAGAAACTGGTTAAATGGGTTCCTCACAGTAAGAACTATTCTGTTTATTTTTATATTATGATCCGTTTCTTATCTGAATGGATTAATACCTAAGTTGGATTGTTTTCTCTGTAATATGTCAACAAACATTTCTTTAAATTCTTGTTTACATTAGCTAAGTATTGTGATTGCTATTGCTCTGTGAACATGGAAAAGAACTGTGAGGAACCCATTCAACCAGAATTCCGGGAATTCGTCAACTGCACTCATACTTCCTTTCATCTGTAGTCCAAGCAACGAAGACAAAAAAAGGACAAATAGGGGACATAATTCACGTAGAAGCCAATTTTGGCACAGTTGTAGGGGGAGGTGTCCTTAACAACATACTAAAAGTACTGGGGGGTGGGGTTGGAGCTAAGAGAGGGGGGGCTCTAAAGTTCGTTTTTTTCAATTTTTCGTTAATAACTCGAAAACTCTTGCCTCTAGCGAAAATATGTTTATGTACTAAATTAATTTACATAAAATTTTTTACAAAAAAGGTTCTATACATTTTTGTTCTGGGATCAATGCTTAAGAAGATATAGTGGGGGGGGGGAATATGGAAAATGTAAAAAAACACACGTTAAAATTAATATATTTATTGTTAAAATTCCAATGTTTATTGTTACAAATGAATAGTTTATTATAATTAATAGAATGCTTATTGCTAAAAATAAAATTATTGTCATTAAGCCTAATATGCTTATTATAGTACTAGCGGTGAGTCGCACTTTTCCTCAAAAATACGTTTGTCGGTACTCTTTTGGCTCTAACTCATAAACTATTCGTCTAATCTCGGATTTCTTTTTTTCATCTTAAAACTGCTTAAATTTATTATCAGATACCACATATTTAATTTTAAATACGTTCCGTGAAATATCCATTCAACCTCGTTTAATTCCGCGTCCCGTTGTGAAATTCTTATTTTTTCGGAACATTTCTCGTTATAACTCTAAAAATATTGGTTCGATTCTGAATTTCCTTTTTCCATCTCATAGCTGGTTAAATTTTCTATTAGATCCTATATATAAAATTTTGATAAAATTCCGTGTAATATTCTTGCCAACACACTAACAACTGCGAACTGTTGTAAAATTCTATTTTTTTTTTTTGGCATATTTTCTCTAAAACTAATAAAGAATTTGTTCGATCCCGAATTGCTTTATTTAAGGACACCTCCCCCTACAACTATGCCAAAATTGGCTTCTACATCTAAAAACCCTTCGTTGCTAGGACTACTGTTACTACCATCAATGGAGGGAGGGATCCACTCCGAGCTTATTCTGTTTGTTATTTTCTATGAAATAATTTACAAAATGTATAAATGTAGGCGTATTTTTTAGTGATGAACCAAATGAGGCTTGATATTTAAATATTAAGGTCTAAAGATTAAATAAGTAGCAAGGGGAAAAATGAATTACATAAGTATTTAATTTTATTATTAATAAAAAAAAAAAAAAAAAAAAAAAAAAAAAAAAAAAAAAAAAAAAAAAAAAAAAAAAAAAAAAAAAAAAAAAAAAAAAAAAACCTGACGAATTACAGAATAAGACGAATTATCGAGTGACGAAATAACGAGTTTCCACTATATATATAGTTATACTCATTTATATTGTTTAAAAATGTGAGGTGTATTAATAATTAAGGAGGCTGGTAAACAAATGACTCATGAAAGAATGCGTAAGAGACTGCATAATGAATGAAGATGACTAATGGATTCCAGAACTTTAAAAAATAATCAAAGGTTTATTCGTGCTGCTAGCAACCGATGATTGTTTTTTAAAGGAAACAATTCAATGAGAAGGTGTACACAATCACAGTTTAAAGAACAGATTTTCAAGAGGTGGATGGAAGAAAAAAAAAATATGAGTAATACGGAAAATTTTTATAGATATCGAAGGCTGGAATAAAAAGGTACCAATGATTCATTGCCGACGGAAATAAAGATAAAGCCTTATCTCTGTTAATTAATTTCTTACAAACACGATATTTGAGAAGTGGATATTATAAAATAATTAATTAATCTGTTTTTAAATTGTAAATATGTAATTAAAGCTTTATTTTATCTACGAATGTGCCTTGTTGGGACTACAGGTGATTCTCAAACTACTGGCAGATTTATAGCTCCCAAAATTCTAAATTTAAATGTTGATAAATCTTGCTTCGAACATTTGATATTTCCTGTAGGCTACCTATAAGCATCTTCGCAACCTCACTAGACCTTACAAATCATGGACATCATTTCCTATCGACCAATCAGTGATCAGCGTTCTGCGCATGCCCATAAATATCAACCCAGCGCCTTACTTCCTAATTTTAAATTTGTTGTGTTTGTGGTTGTTTTGTGTTTTCGCGTATTTCTTTTGTTTTGATTTGACCCGGCTTTCCCTTTGTACTCTTTTTTGCCTGTTGAAATTACTTGGCGTTTTAAATACCAGGTATGCAAGTTTAAAATGTTTTAATTCCAATAGAATGCGCTCTTAGCCTATTGAAGGATTTGCTTATCTCTAAACGCTATTTTGTTTGTTAGTCATTTGTTTACAAAAGTCAGTTGTTTTTAAGTCGTTTACGTGGACGTATCATACCTTTCTTTGGTGTTAAAAATGTCTAATTTTAAGCCAAATAAAGAGCATTTGCGGCATGCCATGATTTTCTTATTTAATCAAAAGAAAAAGGCATCTGAATGTCATCGAATTCTTGTTGAGACTTATGGCGATGTTGCTCCAACCGTCAGAACATGTGAGCGTTGGTTTCAAAGTTTCAAACGTGGTGATTTTGATGTTACTGATCAAAAACGAGAAAATCGACCAAAAAAGTTTGAGGACTTCGAATTGCAATCTTTATTAGACGAAGACAATACCCAAACCCAACAAATGATGGCAGAACAGTTGAATGTCACTAGGCAAGCCATTTCCGGTCGCCTGAGAGCTATGGGAAAGATTCAAAAGGTTGGAAAATGGGTTCCACATGAATTGGACGAACGACAGATGGAAAAAAACGAAAAACTGTGTGCGAAATGCTGCTTTTACGCCACGAAAGAAAGGGTTTTTTGTATCGAGTTGTAACTGGCGATGAAAAATGGATTTATTTTCAGAATTCCAAACGAAAAAAATCATGGGTAACGCCAGGACAACCATCCACATCGAGTGCAAGACCGGATCGTTTTGGGAAGAAGACAATGCTGTGTGTGTGGTGGGATCAGAAGGGAGTAGTCTACTACGAGCTTCTCAAACCCGGCGAAACAGTCAATACCGAGCGCTACCGACAACAAATGATCAATTTGAGTCACGCATTGATCGAAAAACGCCCAGAATGGGCTCACAGGCACGCCAAAATCATTCTTCAGCATGATAACGCTCCTGCACATTCAGCCAGATTGACTAAGGAAACGATTTCTTCGCTTGGTTGGGAACTCCTACCCCACCCGCCGTATTCACCTGACCTGGCGCCTTCTGATTATCACCTCTTCTCATCGATGGGACACTCATTGGCGGAGCAACACTTCAACAATTTCGAAAACGTACGAAAATGGCTCGATGAATGGATTTCAAATAAAGATGAAGCATTCTTTTGGAATGGTATCCATATATTGCCCGAGAGGTGGACAAAATGTGTAGAAAGCGAGGGTCAGTACTTTGAATAAAATATATTATACTTTTTTTTAAATTACTGTGTATATATTTTAAGAAATAAACGACATTTTAAACTTGCATACCTGCTATTGGACTGATTTTTCTAGAATATTACCTTGGCTTGTGGTTTATTGCTTTTTGGACAAGACCCCGGCTTTCCTTGGTGTTCGCTTTTCTTATTGAAATAAATCTAAATTTTATATTGCACTGATCTTTTGGAATAATACCTCTGCTTGAACTGGACTCTTAGATTGCTATTTTAATTTTTAATTTGGATGTGACGAATCAGTTTAACTGTGCATTCTGTGAAAAAAAAAAAAAAAAAAATTCACTTTAGCAAGTTTGTTTTTTTCTTCTTCATTTTACTGGAAAATCTAAAAAAAAAAAAAAATATAATTTTCCACAACCGGTTTAGGCCTTTAATTTGCCATGACGGGGTGGTAATTATTCACTAGGAACAATGAATTTTTTAAACTAAACCATGATTATTAAATTACTCTAAAATTTAAGATTCTTATAAACTTCTAACATTTTACAAACTGACTTGCAGTTTGTGAGTTGGTTGTCTGGGTTTAGTGTTTTTCTTTTGTTTTTTTTATTATATCAATGAAAAAAAAAATATTATTAGGTATATGTTTATAAAAAAAACAACAAAAAAAAACACACACACCAACCTACCCTACTCTTAGTAGGTAGGTTTGCTGTAAACTCTTATAAACTTCTTAAATTTTTGAGTAATGTAATAATTATTGTTTAGTTACCAACACATTATTTGATTCTACGGTGTATAATTACCACCTCATGTTGGCATACAAGCCTATACCGGTTGTGAAAAATTAAAGTTTTTATTTGTTTCAACCTTTTAGCCAACCAACTCAAAAAAAAAAAAAAAAAAAAAAAAAAAAAAAAAAATTAAAAAGAGTTAACTAAATTGCAAAATAAAATAAATCATGACTAACTTGTCGTTCCAATTACCAATTGGAAAGGGTATAATAGAAAAGGGTATAATACCAATAGAAAAGGGAGTAATATTTTACAAAATCAGATGGATTTTGATTGTTTTGAGCATTGTTGAGGCTGGTGAAGTAAATTTCATTAATAAAATACATGTTCGTAGTAGCTGTTCAGTACAAACTATGGTGGCGCAATAAATAAGTTTTTTTTTTTTTTTTTTTAGCAGGTGTGCTTAACTGAGGGAGTTTTTGTTTGTTTTTTAAAATGTTGAATTTTAAAAAGCGATTAGAACGTGTCTTATGACTAGAGAGCCCCATATCTAGCCCGAAGGGCAGCGACAGGCTAGTTCTCCGTATAAAATTATTATGAATAAATTGCACAATGTCTAGTCAATATACGTATCTCAATTTTATTTTAGATTTTTCGGTTTTCATAATAACTTTTTTTTTATTTTATAAATTAAAAACTAAGAAAATATAAGTACATAATTGGATGGGTTCACCATCTCTACACACAGAGAGTTCCCTTTGTTTTACTTTTACTCCTTATTATACTACTGTTGTTTATAGTTCATATAAAGTTTGTAAAGTACCGCGAATTAGGTAATACACATGCGCAAAAAGGTGATTGTTAATTGGTCGATAAGAAATGATGTCTATGATTTCTAAGGTCTAGTGCAACCTCTCTTGAATGGCGCTCGCCACCTATCGGTCAACCTTCGAACTTCACAGCGCACTTCTAACTATTCCTAACGAAGCAATGAAGTCTACAATTATTGCATATTTCATATACTCTACAATGTGTTTATTGACTGGGCTAATAGCTCTTCGAAAAAAACATATGAGCATCGACGGCCAAGAGCAACCCATTAATGCTCATAAACCATAAACCATGCACCATTAGTCCAGTAAAATAAGGGTTTGCCGAAGAAAAAACTGCCGAACTTTTGTTCTCAACGGATCTTTATGTTTTTTGGGGTGCTGAATCCAAATCTGAAGTTTGCTACCATGGCAACCATCGGCTTCATATCTATAATCGCAAAAAAACGCTCAAAATGACGATTATTTTCTTTTTTATATCTATAACACGAAAAAGAAGCTTTTTTACGAAGAAAGTCTATAAATCTTATTTGTAGCCGGAATTCTTACCTACGAAGTGAAAAAAACTACTCCGAAATCGGACCATTTACCGCGAAGATATCCTCTTGGGAAAAAGTGTAGAAATTGGCTAACTGGCTTTCAGTCCCACTTCTCTACGAAAACAGGTTTGTCGTACGTTTTTGTCTATAACTCCGAAACTATTCATCCGACTCACAATTTATTTATCTTTTATCTAAAAGCTGGCCAAATTTACTATTAAACTTTATATATGAAGTTTCAATCCGGTCTTTTGAAGTTCACATGCCAGAACGCTAAAGATCCCGTACTTTTATGAAATCCACGTTTTTTAAAAAACATTTTTTGTTTTGACTCCGAAACTATTCGTCCGATCTTAAATTTCATTCTTTATCTCAAAGCTGTTTAAATTTACTATTATATATATATATATATATATATATATATATATATATATATATATATATAATAGTAAATATATATTTTAATATTTAATATTATATAAACATACAGGGTGTCCCGAATTTAAACGGCAAAACTTCAGGAACTTATAGGGGACCGAAAAACTAAGACGAAAAGTCCTTTAAACATTTGCTCGTTTTTGCTTAGTTTTAGAGAAAATCGCAAAAAAAAAAAAAAAAAAAAAAAAGAAGAAACCAAATAAGTTTTCATTTTTATACTTATTTATTTACATTTATATCTATGTTATGTTCTTTTTAATGTAAATATTGCTCAAAATGTTGTCCAATGCTAGCATTACATCTAGCACTCACTTGATAAATTGCAGATAAACATTGTTCTGATGATATTTGGTGCACTGAATCTATGATTCGGTCTCTTAATTGCTCTCTTGAGTTGATTGACACCGAATAAACTTTCTGCTTCAAGGTTCCCCATACGAAGAAATCCATGGGTGTCATATCAGGTGATCTGGCTGGCAAAGGGACTACTCCTCCAAGTCCAATCCATCGTTGTGGATAATGTATATCCAGCCAAGGTCGAGCAACTCTGCTATAATGAGCTGGACATCCATCGAGTTGGAACCGCATTTCAATCCGCTGCTGTAAGGGAATGTCATCTAAATAATTAGAAAAGTCGTTCTCAAAAAAATGTGTAAATGTGATACCATTCAATCTTCCAGGTAAAAAATATGGTCCCACCAGTAATCCGTTCCAAATTCCAAGCCAAACGTTAATAGCAAATTCATGCTGAATCCTATTCTCTCTAATACCTCTGGGATTTTCAAGAGCCCATACATGATAATTTCTTTGATTAACAATTCCTCCTTTTGTAAAGGTAGCTTCATCGGTCCATATAATTTTTAATGGAAATAAATTATCATCGCGAATTTCGTCAAGAAACCAGTTACTAAAATTCAATCTCTTGACATAATCTTGAGGTAACTGACTGAAGACTGATTTAGGAATTATAATCCTAGAAGGAAGCCAAAATGTAAAAACAAATAAAAGAATGTAAAGGATAACATTAAGTGTTTACATATCTCACTGCCTAGCCTGACGAACTTTGAAAGATAATAATCGCTACCTGTAACATTTTTGTTTTGTTTCTTTTTTTTTGCGATTTTCTTTAAAACTAAGCAAAAACGAGCAAATCTCTAAAGGACTTTTTGTCTTAGTTTTTCGGTCCCCTAAAAGTTCCTGAAGTTTTGCGATTTAAATTCGGGACACCCTGTATAATATAAATTAGATATATATGATATAATACGGATCTTTAGATATGAGTACGGGATCTTTAGCGCATTGGAATGTGTTTTTCTATTTCATCCGGCCCTCCCCTTAAAAAGTTTGACCATCTCTGCTTTTTGGGTAACATTCTAAAGTTTATCAAACAATTCCTCACGCAACGTTTATTCAGGGTTCGAATAGGAAACGTAATGTCACAAGACTTCCAACACATAACTGGTGTGCCACAAGGATGTGTACTTAACACTACACTGTTTGCTCTGTCCATTAGCGACTTAGGACGAAAATTTTTAGCCTAGAGGTATAAAAATGATGCTGTATGTATACGATCTTTCCATATTATATCGATCGGAAGATTTATAAATCATTCTAAGAAAGCTTCAATAAGCACTGAATCGATTAAATAAATGTTCTCGCTTATTATCGCATATTTTATGCACTCTACAATGTGTTTATTGACTGGACTATAGTTAAATGAAGATCAATTTATTTTTTTTAGCTGATTACAGTTAATAAAACTTTAATTAAAAACATTAATGAATTATCAACAAGATAATAAATAATTGAAAAATTGTTATTTAAGATGTTAGATGATTTATATCGGCATTCATATATTTTTTTTTTTTTTTTTATTTATGACTAGCGAAAATAATATAATTGCTTATGTATAAATTTCATATTTGAGTGTATTTTAATTATTATTAAAATTAACAGTAATAAATTAAAAAAGAATGTAAACTGACATTTTACCAGAAAATACTCGTACAAGAGTGGAAGTAAAAATACTGGTTTAGGTAAACGAGTACCTGGTATAGGTTGAGATGACAAGTAAAAAATACTAGCCTAGGGCAGTACGCAGTACGAAGGTAACAGGTATGAATGTTGTAACTAGTACTGAAGTAAGTATGCAAGTATCTCGTACCTGTTACTTCTGAATATCGGTAACAGGGACGCCGTTTAGTCAGCTCATACCTGTTACAAAGTAACAGGTCCAGTATTTCTGAACGACCACTACCAAATTGTTCTATGGTAGCCTGGACCTTATAGGAGGACCACCCAATTTTTCATTTTGGATCCCGACTTGGCCGTATGAAGGGAAAAAATAAGAAGTTCTTAATTTCAACTTACATAGAGGAAATCTAGGAAACAAATGAAACAAGAAAAACTTAAAACAAAAATTAAGACAAAACGTTAAAATAAGTAAAAGTTTGGTAGGGCTGGGTAGAGAATAAAAATAAAATATTCATTTCATGTTATATTAATTAATAGTAATAAAAAAACATATAAAAATATAGGATGCTAACATTATTATAATTTTGAAATTTATTTTCCATAATTTTCATTTTCAACTTTATTTTTTGGTGGTTTTCTTATGTCTATGCCGCCGTAGCCATCGGATGCATCTTCCTTGTCCAGAAATTCAGTGACAGCAGAAAGTAATGGATACCTTTTATCGTGACATAGGCCAAGGAAATCGTCCATATCTAATGACCACAACATGATGCCACCCAGTTTCCAAGTGTTGACTAATTTTGCCTGAAAATATAACATTTAATATTATCCTGTATTATATAATAATAATAATTATGTGGATTTATGCCAGGGATTCAATGCCTAAACAGCAAACGAATTGTTTTTATACCTCTCTCCACTGAGGATATAAATAAACCTTACAAGGAGACGTTTGGAGTTGTAACTCACAGATTTGAATACCGATTTTTGTGTGGGTAGTAGGGACCTATAATAGTGCAAAACTAGAGTTATAGCCGCCAATGGCCATTAGGAGCCGAGCAAAATATGACGTTTTATTTTTTATCTCAGCTCTCATTCAATATGAAGAAATGATTCTTTCACGATAAACTGTAGTTTTGTATGCTATTTGAAATAGAAATACTTTCGTTATGCACAGGACACGACCCGGCTTAAGGGTGCTCAAAAACTCGAAAAAAATGACAAAATTCCAATGAAAGCGCTTGTAAATCTATTGAATTTTTTTTTCAACTGACCTCAAATCTCGATTCAGTACACCAAAAAACCCTTATATATTAAATTTTATCAAAATAAAAAAATATCGATTTTTTTACCCCTTTCAAGGACGTTAAAATTTTAAAGGTGAGATTTCATCAACAACTTCAAACAGCCATAACAACTGTTCTGTTCAACCGATTCCAATCGCAATAGTATTACAAGAATCAGTTTTGTATGCTATTTATTTCAAATAGCATACCAAACTACAATTTAATATGAAAGAATCATTTCTCTATCTTGACTGAGAGCTGAGAAAAAAAAACAACGTGATTTTCATATTTTTTTTTTCTCGGCTCCTAAGGCCCATTGGCGGCTATGGTATAACTCTAGTTTTGCACTATTATAGGTCCCTACTACCCACACAAAAATCGGCAAAATGTAACTCGGGTGAGTTACAAGTCAAAACGTCCCCTTGTTAGTAATTTTTTATAGGTTATACCTTAAAATACTGCCATCATAGCACACATTCAATATTATTTTTAACCGACTTCAGGAAGGAGGGTTTTCATTTTTATGATCGAAAGGTAATAATAATACTTAATCGATAGTAATAATACTTCAGTAGTGTATTACCTTTATTGTAATCAACCCAGCTCTTTTGAGGTGAAAACGTCTTTAAATTTGTCATATGGGGGCAATCCAAAAAACCTAATAACAAAATCGGGGGATACAGTTTAGCGTTGTAGTTTCGAATCTATCCTCTACATCCAAAATTAAATTATACCACTGGATAGCTAAAGGATCAAAGAATTCATTACGATAAGCGAGAACAGTGACGCATCACGCGCGGTGGATGGGGGAGCCCCGCAATTTTGAGGTCATTTTGCTGCGTATCGAGATTTGCATTTGGTATAACTTTTGGCTCGGAGAAGCTACGATGTTCGTTTAAGTTTTAATCGTCAGCTGTCGTCAAAATCTACCGATTGTGTATAAAACATTAGTTTAAAGTAATAACATTGAATATAATAAGGTGTTAGAATAAAAAAATATTAAAAATATATAAAGTCGGCTTATACGCGTCGACAAGACAAAACCAATTACAGATATCGTATACGGTTGGAAAGGGTTTCTCAAGAACAATCGAATAGTAATAATAAATCATCATATGACCGAGTCAAGAAGTGCCGGGAACGTAAAAGTTCCTGATCAGCATTGTTTTATTCTTGTTACCGCCATTAATGCACAAAGCTTGGCCGCGCACTCAGAAGACATCTCTACTGATACAATCATCAACCGACATGATTTTTTGGCATTCAGCGAAACTTGGATGGAAAATTCCATGGCAGTGATTGTGCCTAGCTTCGATCTGAGATCATATTGTAATACCGCTAAGAACAGACAGATGGCAACTATCATCGGTAGCAGTATCATCATCATCAAGTCGCAAAGCCGGTGGAGTCGCCATATATCGCAACATCAATAGCTTTTCTGATTGTAATAGAGTTAGCATTGACTTTTCGGAAATTTATTCGGAAATAAAAGACGCAACACCTGGTGATGTCTGTCTAGTAAACGTAAAGGCCAATGGCATCTTCTAATTCGTACTCGGGTGTGTGTATATCCAGCCGTGCACTTTAGAAAAGATTAAACCCTTTATGTTACGATCGTTGTTAAAATATTCCAAAAACATCGCTAAAATTATACCCGACTACGAGCCTGATCTTGCTACACCAGTTATGATAGTTGGAGACTTTAATGTTGATGTCTCACAAAACCGCTCATCTCGAAATCTCGATGTACCTTGTATGCCATTTGTGTCATACCTTTCGTATCACAGACCTATAATTAATAAAGTTATATTATAACTCTATAATTATTGATTTCCTTGCTTTTATCCAAAATACATAAATAAAAATATTTTATTAAAAAAATATAATCCGTTACTTAAACGTATTCACGTACAACTCACGGCCGTGTCCATAACAGAGCCACATCCTTTTTTTTTTTTTTTTTTGACTGAAGGTGTAAATTTTATTCTATAAGGCAAATAGTATTTTGGCCTCCTTTGTACATTCTACGGAAGATATTTTAAAAACAATTTGTTGAATCTGTCACGTCCTAATATCATATATATATTGAATTTAAATATTACCTTTTCTTTCAAACTTCTTTCATTGTCAAAGCTGACAAATCTAATGTCATTGTAGGCAACTGGTGTGACCGAATCTTGATCAAATTCTTCATTCCAACCACTTACAGTTTTCTGATCGTAGCAAAGCTGAAAAAAAAAAAATATATTATCTCGGTTTAGATCAAAGATCAAATCTAGGAAAAATGGTACATGTTTTTCGGATAGGTATATATTTACATACGGGTAGTGTATTGGGTTGAGAATAGTGGACTGTATTTTGAAATTGGGTTCTGGTTCATGAGGGAGAGCCGTGATGGGACGAAAATAATTAAAGTTTGGCTTACCTTGGTGCCGAGAACTGTGGGCATGAAGAGAGAAACTTACCGGCTGACTGCAAGGTGAAATGAAAGAGGTTGAGGGTAATTGCGAATAGGATAGGAAAGGTACATGAAATAAATTGCAGAGCCGAAGTTCCAACGAGTGTTCAAGTCGGTGGCGGAAGAAGAAGTGGGGGTTAGCGAATCCTGCCACCAGGAGCGCCCCCATCGAAGGAATAGCAAAACCCGGGAAATTTGAAGTGAAAAGGCAAAAGATCGCGAATATTCAACAGGTAGCAAGTATATATTTACAGAATGTACGATGTACGAGTGTATTCTCCACGAGAAGTCCTGACCCTGGCAATTCGCACAACATTATCAGACCCTGGAAAAACCTCGACAACGCGCCCGATAGGCCACTGAAGCGGAGGTAAATTCAAATCCTTTATAAACACCACGTCACCAACACTTAAATTAGGCGAATGAGCAAACCACTTTTGTCTCAGTTGCAAGGTGTGCAAGTACTCCCTACACCACCTCTTCCAAATACCATTAAAAATGTGTTGAATATATAACCATCGGCACTTGAGAGATGGTTGCTTATATAATTGTGCATCATCAGGGGGAACACACAAGGAACGCCCAATCAAGAAATGAGCAGGTGTGATTACATTAACATCGGAAGGATCATTGGAAAGCGGAGTAAGAGGACGTGAGTTTAGCATAGATTCCACTCTGATCAACAATGTATTGAATTCTTCAAAGGTAGGGACATGATTTTGTAAAGAAATGGTTAAATGTCGTTTAATACTCTTAACAGCTGCCTCCCAAAGACCACCACTAGAAGGATGCAAAGGGCTATTAAAATGAAAGGTAACTTTGTGCTCCTCACCAAAATGCGGAAGTCGCATAGAATCGGCCTTCAAAAGCTCTCGAAAAGTGCGGTTCAAAGAATTGGCAGCCCCGACCAGATTGGTTCCACAATCGCGATGAAGGTGAGATACGATACCGCGGCGCGCAATAAACCTTGACAAGGCGGCTAAAAAGGCAGCAGTGGTCATTTCAGTGACAGCTTCTACGTGCATAGCCTTTGTAGCAAAGCACACAAACACCACAAAGTAACACTTTGTTCTTTTAGCTTGGCGTAAAGTAGAAGAGCGAATTGTAAAGGGTCCAGCAAAATCGCATCCAGAGCGTGAGAGGGGATAACTCGGCCTTCAGGGAGGTCACCCATAAAAGGAGGCTTATTGCGAGGCTCAACTCTAAAGCACGTAACACATTTGGAGAGGGTAGAACGCAAGGATTGACGAAAGGAAATTATCCAAAAGGAGGAAGCAATAAGTGATTGCAACAGATGGGCACGAGCATGAAAATATTTCAGGTGATAATAATTAATAATTAATGTTACAATGTGATGCCTCTTGGGCAATAAAATGGAATTCTTGGCACTAAGGGACAAAGCTGAGTTAGCCAAACGACCACCCACCCGAATCAATCCCTCATTATCAATAAAAGGACTGAGCACAGCATATTGCTTAGGAATATTTTTTCCAGAATAAAGCAAATCAAAAATATTGGGAAAGGATTCCTTTTGAACAATTTTGCAAATTTGGTTACGAGCAAAGGTAATTTCAGAAATATTCAAGGTTCGAGACAAATCTCTTTTCGATATAGGCTTTCTTAAGTTATGAGTAAAACGCAATATCCATGCCACCACTCTGGACAGGAGGATCCAGGATGAAAATTTGTTGTAAAAAGGTGTAGGAACAGAGGTAATGGCCAAGCTTTCGAGTTCCACGGCCTTTAACTCCTGGCTAAAATCTGACTCCGAACACTTAGGGTCAGAACACTCAACAGGCCAAACTATACGAGGACCAGAAAGCCACTCGGGCCCATTAAACCAAAGTTTATGACTCAATAACTCTAAAGGTAGAGCACTGCGGGAAGCCACATCGGCAGGATTAGACGAGGAGCGAATATAAAACCAGGAATTCATGAGGGTAAGATCCTGAATATGAGCCACACGATTTGCCACAAAAGTTTTAAACATATGAGGAGAGCCACGAAGCCAGGCCAATACAACTGTAGCGTCTGAAAAGCAAAGTCTTTCTGAAATGATGATTTCTTTAGAAAGTAAATTAAAGACATAATCAAAATTTTGAGCAAGCAAATATGCTGCGCAAAGCTCTAGCTTAGGCAAAGTTAAAACTTTCATGGGAGCAACACGAGTTTTGGAAAATACAATGGAGACATGATGGCTGCCATCACCCAATTCAGTACACAAATAAATGACTGAGGCATAAGCTTTCTCTGAACTGTCAGAAAACCCAACCAAGCGATGAATACCCTTAGAGGGAAAGAGAGGACGATTAATTTCTATAGGCGGCATCAGTGAAACCTGATCAAGAAAACTTTTCCACCCATTGCACATGGAAAGGGGTAAGGTTTCGTCCCAAGAGAGCTGGGTAAGCCAAATATCTCGCATAAAAATTTTTGCCCAAAGAACAATTGGAGAAATCCACCCACAGGGATCATAAATCTGAAAAAGCTGGGAGAGAACTGATCTTTTAGTGCATGAATTATTTGATGAAGTATCCAACTTAAATTCGAGAAGAAATTTATCAATTGGGGATCCCATGAGACGCCCAGAATTCCAACCAATGAGGCCAAAGAAGTGGAGAGCTTTTGATTCTCAGGCAAATCAGCAAGTAACGAGGGGTGATTACTGGTCCACTTACGCAACTCAAAACCACCAAGCAGGAGGAGTTTTTTAAGCTCCGCCATGAGCGTCTGAGCTTCTTCTAAAGTGTAATCACCATTTAGATGATCGTCGATGTAGGTTCTCTCCTTCAGTGCAGAAGCAGCACGAGGGTACCTCCAACCTTCATCTAAAGCTAACTGCTGGAGGGTTCGAATGGCCTGAAAGGCTGAATCCCCTAGGGGCAATGCAGTAGGGCGAAAAGGTAAGTGCACCATATAACGACCTTCAGAATCTCTCATCGTGGTTTCGGAATAAATTTGCTCGCAGAGAAGGTCATCTTTTCTAGGAGGGAGAAGAGGCGGTTGATCAATTTCAGAAAATTTTTTGATGAGATTGGAGACCTGTTTGTTATCAGAAACATGGCAAGTGATAAGATCCGTCACCCCCTCAGGAGTGGAAGCAAGTGCAGGAGCTGAACCCATAAGAACATACCCTAAACAAGTCTTGTAAAGAAATGGCATACCCTCCCCAAGAGACGCAACTCTGGTTTCCAAAATAGAAGCAGATACGTCGGCGCCAAGCAACACATCTACCCTGGACGGGACATCAAATTCCATATCGGCTAAGGGATACTGGGCTACTAACTCCTTAACTGAAGGCGCAATAGGAGAACTAGGTAAATCATTTGTAATTTTATGGAGAACCATAAATAAATGTTCATCCTTAATAGTATTTCCATCAGTATCACCAACGCCTAGCTTGGCATATCCAAGAGGTTTCACAGGAACAACAGAAACACCATTTAATTGGTCACAAGGTTGAGGGGAGAAAACATTAAGAAGCTTAGCACATCTCTCAGTAATAAAACTAGCCTGACTTGCTGGGTCCAGCAGGCCACGCACAATAATGTAATTATGAGGTGAAGAAAAAATCCTAACTTTAACTGTTGCGAGTAGAACAGTTGAAGTGAACTGTTCACAAGCAAGCGAAACATTTGGTTTAGAAAACAAACTTTGAGACTTATGAGAAAGAGAAACAGGACTTATAGGCATGGCAGGCGAGGTATTAAGAGAAGGTACTCCAACAGAATCAGAAGTATGAAGAGTGGAATGCCCATCAGGCTTAAAACTTTGAGATGCTTTATGGGCATTAAATGAAGAATTAGAATTGGGTTCATCAAAATGTAAAAGAGAATGGTGACGTTTATGGCACTTGGCACAAGTATTTACAGAATTACACTTATGATTAAAATGTTTAGACAAGCAATTAAAACAAAGCTTAAGTGATTTTACCTTCTCATGGCGCTGCCTAACATTTAAGCTTAAGAAAAGAGGACAAGCATATTTTTTGTGATCGCCTTTGCAAAATATACACACAAGCTTAGTGTCCGCCAAAGCAGTATGAAAGGAAGACATATTCCTTTTTGGGACCAAGCTAACAGTAGCAGGTTTAGAAAGCTCTGAATTTTTATAAACATTTAATTGATCTTTTATGAAACTAATTAATTTATCCAGTTTAGGAAAGGTTCCACCCAAATTTTGCTCAAATCTCAAGCGAAGAGTTTTATCTAATTTCCGAAGAAGTAATCTAACTAGCAACTCAGCATTCCCCGACTCTATATCCACTTGATAGCACTTTAAAGTTTGAACACTTATGAGATAAGTATCAAGAAAACCCTGGAGGGAAGCTACATTGGCAGCAATGGAAGAAATATCCAATATCCTGTCCAAGCACTCATTAATTGAAGCCCTTTTTTAGAGATTATTATAGAGAGATATTTAGAGATTAAAAGATTTAAGGCAGCATCGTACCCCTCAGATGTAATAGGATATGCCCTAATCAACCTTAGAGGTTCCCCTTCAAGCAGAGATATCAAAAAATGAAACTTAGAAACCACAGATAAGCTTATATTCTGATGAATTAAAGTTTGAAATTTGGAATTGAATAGATCAAAATAACCCTTACCATTAAAATTGCCAATTTGAATCTTTGGAAGAGAATGCAATAAAGAATTACCTGCTGCACTATTGAGCTGGGAATCGTGACTGATATTACCACAGTTGTCATTTAAAGGAGTCAAATGAGACATAATTAAGCTCAACTCTAAGCACTGAGAAGTGAAGTCCATGAATTCAGACTGGAGTTCACTAATAACACTTTTATCCTCAGCACTATCCAAGGCAGATTGAAAAAAGGATTTTGCTTCAGCTTCAAGCAAATTAAGTCGTTCTTTAATGACTGATAAGGCGGCAGCCACTACACCAGGTTTGGCTTTTTCTTTCAATAAGCTAAGGAAATCCTTAAGAGAGCAAATATGACTTTGAACGTGAATATCCATAACTGGGAAATTATAAAATGCCAAAAGATAACAGTTCCAGGAGAAAACAACGATAAAAGCGAAAAATTTCCAGCGAGCAAGCACACGTTATACCTCCAAGGAGATACGAGAGAGAAAAATAAAAAAAAAAATACAAAAGGAGCAAATAATATTAAACGAGTTAATATAGGCGAAGAAATTAATATAAGCAAGAAATTTAAGCAAAAGAACACGAGAAATGCGCAATAGGTCAAAGTATGCTGGAGCAGGAATGAACCGGCAAGCGCGTGCAGGTTCTGACCCCCTAACCTGAGAAACGCATTTATTATTATGCAAACCAAAATAATTGGCACACAGCAAAAAATAAGAGCAAATAATAGCTTTGAGCACCAACAAATGACTCCTTCTCCCACCCACGAAATGAGAAATGTAAAAAACAAGAATGAAGCAGCGAGCGATAAGGGAAAACGATAATTTTAGCAATCTTTTCGACCAAAAAAACGGGAATTTAATTTAGGTTCGGCCGGAGGACCATGTATTGGGTTGAGAATAGTGGACTGTATTTTGAAATTGGGTTCTGGTTCATGAGGGAGAGCCGTGATGGGACGAAAATAATTAAAGTTTGGCTTACCTTGGTGCCGAGAACTGTGGGCATGAAGAGAGAAACTTACCGGCTGACTGCAAGGTGAAATGAAAGAGGTTGAGGGTAATTGCGAATAGGATAGGAAAGGTACATGAAATAAATTGCAGAGCCGAAGTTCCAACGAGTGTTCAAGTCGGTGGCGGAAGAAGAAGTGGGGGTTCGCGAATCCTGCCACCAGGAGCGCCCCCATCGAAGGAATAGCAAAACCCGGGAAATTTGAAGTGAAAAGGCAAAAGATCGCGAATATTCAACAGGTAGCAAGTATATATTTACAGAATGTACGATAATTTTTCGGTTATAGCTAATACAGGTTTATTATAAGTAAAATAGGTAATGTAGTTCTTACAGGTGAGGTTGATATTACCTGCAAATATCAAGTCTATAAAAGGAACCACTAAGTGTACTAGAATTTTTATTATTAATGAGTCACACTAATAATAATTGTAATACTAATAATAAAAATATGATTAATATTATTATAATTAATTTTAATAAAAACATTAAAAACGTAACGGAATCTTTCATCGTAATTTTTACCGCTTTCTAGAAATCTGATTAACCTGAAAATGTTGCACACGTTTCAATACACCAATGACAATACAATAATTGCACAATTTTGTTTTAATATTATTACTTAGCCCTATCGAAATACCCCCAAAAAGGGGGTCTGCCTTGAAAAAGGTGGAGTATTAGGTTTTATGTTTTTATATGGTCTAGATGGGTCCTGAGAATAAGATATTAAAAATGAAACTAAATTTGATAAGGGGAAAATGTTTAGGGGGCTAACATCCCAAAAGTTTTTGAACTTTTTTCAGATTTTGAAAAAGAAACATTTAGAAAAATGCTTTCGATTGAAAAGTGTTTTATTTACAAAATTAAAGTTTATTAAATCGTGCGTCTAAAGACATATCTTAAGCTGAATTTGAGTTACGCGTTTAGCCACAATCGATTGTCAAACATCGAAGAATTTTTCCAACTTTAAAAAGTTAGTTTTAGTCATGTTTCAGAGTCTATAACGCAGAAATGGTTAATTCAATCAAAAAATGTTAGTTACTGTAATGTACATCATTAATTTTTTTTTAAGATAGGATTTATAAGTAAAAATTTGCTCATTCCAACTCTGAGATATGTCAGCAAGTATTGTTGGTTGATTTTGGATAAACTGTGTTAAAAATGCAAACAAATCACGAATATCACAAGGAAATTAGTTCGAACCTTAAACTCAAAAAATTCACGACACTTAGCTTTTTAGTTAGGTTTGCTATAAATGCGTGTTTTTCTTGTTTTTTTAAACTATAATTTTTTTAAATTTAATTTGAGTCATACTAGAATAAAAATATCATATAATAAAATAAAATATCATTGAATACTTGAATAATGATTAATTTTATAAAATAATAATAATAATGATAATATTATATGATTGAAAAGAACAAGGGCCCCAAAATTGAACCATCTTAACTTACTTACTTCTACGTTGGGAGCTTTTTTTTTTATATTCATTTATTGAAATTTACAACTGAACAAAATATATACATCTAGTAAAGGGGCTAATTATAATTACAAATACAAGCGAAACTTGAAAAGAACTGCTCATCAGTAGCACTCAAAAAAACAATTCTACACTAGAAGGTCTCTAGGCCATCTTCTTTTCAGACGCCTCGGAGGGTTATCGGGAATAGAATGGGGAGCAAGTTAAAGTATTAGTGGATTTTTTTGGTTATGGAGTTTACAATGAAAGGATAGGTATCTGGTTTGGGCTATATCAGCAACATATGGGACATTAAGATCTTTATGGATAAGTTAAGAATGAAAATGGCCAACGACTGATTGATTTCTGCGTCGACAATGATCTCTTGGTAGGCAATTCCTTCTACCCACATAAGAGGGCACATAAAATTACTTTCTCAAGCGCAGTTGGAAATAGTGTCATCGACTATTTTATTTATGATAGAGAGATACGACAATATTTCAGAGATGTGAAAGTAATAAGAGGAGCAGAAATAGGCACAGACCATCTGTTGTTAGTTGCAGATAACAAGATCTTAAGGACCCGCAAGCCAATAGCTAAAGCTTACGAAGCAATAAAAGTTCGAGCTTTGGATGATCCAGAGAAGAGAAAACTATATTCTGCCAAATTGGAAGAAAGCCTCAGAGTTTTGGATTTGGGCGGAGATGCAGAGAAACAATGGAGCGCTCTCAAAACTACCATCCGGAGAACTGCCCAGGAGATATGTGGCCTACAAAAATTCACCTATAAAGGCAAACGCAGCAAATGGTGGAACGATAATGTGAAGTTGGTTATGAACCAGAAGAAGCAGGCATGGAAGTCCTACCAGAGACATAAGACACCTGAAAACTTTGCTGAATATAAAAGAGCAAGAAATGAAGCCAAAGCAGTAGTTAAGGTACAAAAAAGGATAACATGGGAAGAATTCGGGAAGAGCCTAGATGACAATCACAGGGAAAATATCAAAAAGTTTTGGCGCACTGTGAAATTCTTGAAAGGCAAAAGAGCAAAGCCAGTGAGAAATGTTAAAGATAACAATGGGGTATTGCTGACTGAAACACATAGTATATTAGATAGATGGCGTAGACACTACTTAGATCTCTTTGCTAATGAAGAAGCAGCTAGAGAACAAAGGGAACAGACGATCTACGAAGTCAGCGAAGAAACCATTAATGAAGAAGAAGTAGAACTGGCTATTGAACAGATGAAGACAGGCAAGGCAGCAAGTAGAGATAATATTGCCCCCGAGTTCCTGAAATATGGTGGACAAGAACTCATTAAAGCGTTGCAAGGGCTGTTTCAGACTGTATGGGATACCAAGAGAATCCCGAAAGATTGGGAATACAGTGTGATTATCCCTATCCACAAAAAAGGAAGCCAAACAGAATGTGCCAATTATAGACCAATTAGCCTCTTGTCTGTGGCATACAAAATGTACACACACATTCTGGAGAAAAGGCTACGACGAATCGTGGAGAAACATTTGGAAGAAGAGCAAGCAGGTTTTCGCCCCGGGAGGCAGACCCAGGATAATATATTTGTCATAAGGAATATATTAGAAAAGTCATGGGACAGAAATAAGAACACATACTTAGCATTCCTGGACCTTAAGGCTGCTTTTGACTCAGTCCCACGTCAAGAAATATGGAACGCCCTCGCAGCAAAAAACGTACCAAGAGATCTCCTTACCGCCATAAAATCCGTATACGCAAATTCAAAAGGAGTGGTAAGGATTAATGGAACAGAAACTGCTCCTTTTCCCATTACCAGAGAAGTAAAGCAAGGAGACAGCCTGAGCCCACTTCTATTTACCGTGTTCATGGATGAGATCCATAAAATTTGTAAAAGGCGTACCGCACGTGGAACATGAGGACGATACTGAGCCAATCACTCTTATATGCGGATGACATCGTCCTCATATGTGACACTAAAGAAAAATTAAAGCAAGCTCTCTTGGAATGGCAAGAAGAACTTAAGCGAAAAGGAATGACCATCAATGCCTCTAAGAGTAAGATACTCTGTTCTGTCCCGAGATGAGGAGGAAACAGTGGAGGTGGTTTGTAATGGTGAAGTTCTTGAAGTAGTTGAGAACTTTATCTATTTGGGCTTTACATAAACAAACAAGGAAAAATAGACGGGGAAATAGCAAATAGGATCACGAAAGCTAACCAGATCTATTATAGCATTTGCAATAGTATTGTTGGGCACCGAGATGTGGGGCAAGAGACAAAGCTCCACATTTACAAATCAGTATATCTCCCTACTCTTACCTACGGGAGCGAGAGCTGGGTTATGGTGGACAAGCAGGTAAGCCGGATAACAGGAGCTGAAATGAGGTACTTACGTCGGGTCGTAGGAAAAACGAGAAGAGACCACGTAAGAAATGAAAGGATTAGAGCGGAGCTGAAAACTCCTGCACTGAAAAATATCCTGGAAAAACGTCAGCTAAAATGGTTCGGCCATGTTTGTCGAATGAGTGAGGACCGGGAACCTAGAAAGGTGATGGAGGCGCGACCCACTGGCAGGAGGCCACGCGGAAGGCCTAGGATTTTGTATGAAGATTATATCCAGAGGATCGGAGGAAAGACATTCCAGGAACTGAAACAACTCTGCAAGGACCATGAAGCCTGGCAGCGTTGGATTGAGGCCTCTCCACGCTGAATGGCACAAAGGAGGAAGATAATGGATAAGTTAATTTATAATAAAGTAAGGGGCATTAAGGATTTTTCGAAGGATTTTGGATTGTAAGGATTGGATACGGGAAGAATTTGAAGGTTTAGTTGAGCCCCAAAGCTCAACTCCATATGTCCAAATAGGTCTGATAACTGTAATGTAAATGAGTCTTTTGTAATAAATCGGAAGGTTTGAACGTTTATCAAGTAAATGTTGAAGAAGTCGAAAACGACGAGCAGTTTCCTGCCGTTTTAGTCTCGTAAGTGGATTCCAGGTTAAACGTTTGTCCAGTTGGAGTCCAAGATAGCGGATCTGTTCAACAGGGATCAGTGGGATATTATTAAAGGATACTGTAGGACAAGAAGTCGTAGGTTTACGACGAAGGGTAAAGGTTATTTGATGGGATTTGCTTGGATTTGTTTTAATTCTCCAATTTCGACACAATTCTTGAAGATGATGACATGAGATTGGAGTGTTTGTGAGGCAATAAAGAAATCATTGTTTACTGATAAAACACATGTGTCATAAGCATACGTGGTGAGGACGGTGCTAGGATGGGTCGATATATCAGCTGTATACACCGTGTAGAGGATGGGACCTAGGATGGTACCTTGAGGAACACCAGCAGTTTGGACAAAGAGGTCAGAATAGGAAAAGTTATGATTAACTTTAAAGTTTCTGTCACTGAGATAGGAGTGGATAATAAGGAAGAATGTGGAAGGAAGGAATTTACGGAGTTTGTCAAGCAGGCCCTGGTGCCAGACTCGGTCAAGAGCTTGTTCTAAGTTAGGAGCTATAAGACGAATAATAATAATAATAAAATATAATTATTAATAGTTATATTAATATTAATTCCTATTAGACTCCAATGTGATCTTAAAGCGGGAAATAGTCTTCTCTGAATTGTTTCCCTTTTCAACACAATTAGTTAGACTTGAGTTTTTACTTATGTATAAATAAATATTTCATTTTTTTTTTTTTCTAAATAGGTACTGTAAATAGTTGCATATTTTAGGTATTAAAATATTTTACCCTAATATTTTTAAAATTGCATATTTTACCCAATATATTTGCATATATATGTGCATATGTTTGAGTTTTTATTGCATACTAGCTGAAAGTACCCCGCTACAATACGGTTTAATATCATTAGGATGAAGACAACTTAAATTAGTAAAAGTTAAGCTTAACGTTGATAATTATTATTACTTAAATAAACCTGAACAATTCTATTCTTAGAATAATTTCAATAAGTAAATTTGACAATTTGCAAAAGTTAATTTTATATTATTTTGATAGTTCTCCAGTGAAGCTTCGAGGCAGAACTACCATCTTACCCAGCTCTGATACCAGACCATCAGCTTTTCTTATGGCATACTTTAAGTGAATATAGTCTTAACTTCTCAACTTTTTTGAAGAAAGTTTAGTCTTTCTGTTTCTATTTTTGCTTACATATCAAGCATAAATTGGTTGAGGAGATTACGAAATTAAAGTAAATAAGGTTCTTCACCTTCACCTTCCTCGCTCCACTAACATTTAGGCGTAAAAATCAGCTGCAGACACAGTTTTCTTAAGTGAAACTATTGGAGTTTGGGTCACGCTGAAGGATGTTTATACTGTACCTTTCTTCTCCATGGCAGAACATGATACGATACTAAAGAGAATCATTCACTTGGTAGAACTATTGATTCTTATCTGTTTTTTTGTCCCTGCATCGAACTGGCCTTACATGTCATCACCAGAGCACATAAGTCTTTTAACCTCCTCTTTAACATAAGTCTTTTAATAGCTTCTCTTCACGAAACAACTCAAACTTGTAAGTTGTAAGTAAGCTCTGCAGCTACCATGAGTTCACAGAAAGTACCAATATTATAAGGTTTCGACATCGATCGTATTTTTGTTTGTTTACAACTATAAGGAACTTAAACGGTGGTCAAAGTTTGCAGCTTAAAGATCTAACCTATTTTTTAACTTAGCTTATATCCAAATACCATATGATAATTAATCTTTTATTATTCACCCAATAAAAATTGAAATCGCATTTTTCGCAAATTAGCCGCGATCCAGGCCGATTTTTTAAAATCCCTTTCTTAGCGAGCACCTACGGCCCTAGAGGAATCTACATATCGAATTTCATTCCAATCCGTTCGGTGGTTTCTGAGATTCCGTGTTAAGTGAGTGAGTGGTATTTGACAAATATATAATAGATAATTCACAGACCTAGTGATCACAAACGAAAAATTACTTGACCTTTTATATAATAGTATAGATTAATTTTAAACGTAAAGTTAAATTTGTAGCAGATAATAACTGATTCAATTTGTAAGATTGTAATCCCGCTTTTCTTATTTTATTAAGTAAGTGGGCCGTAATGATATTGCCTTTTTTTTTTTTTTTTTTTTTTTTTTTTTTTTTTTTTTTTTTTTTTTTTTTTTTTTTTTTTTTTTTTTTTTTTTTTTTTTTTTTTTTTTTTTTTTTTTTTAAATATCGTCTACGGTATTGCACTTATATTATATCGATATTCAAAGCTCAAAGTATCGTCGATATAAAATTTCTCTTACGATACTCCTCCTTAGCAGGAACCTAGCGAAAAACAGAAAGGAGTGACAGTCTAAACGCTCCCCAAGGCTGAGAAGCGCTGTAGGTGCATTGCAAAAGAAGTTAAGTATAAATAAAACAGTAAATACCTCATTGTATGCTATTATTCCTGCTTCATTTGTCCACTGTGATAAGAATGCTTGATCAGAAAATAAATTAAGATATTGACCTCTTTGGATTGTATCTTGAACAATATAAGCATGGCCGTACGTTGGTAAACCTAATAATATTTTGCTGGGTATTGCTCCTCTATCTATTACGTATTTAACCATATAGGACTGAAACAAAAAACTTCCATTAAAAAAAAATCCTCTCTAAAATTTGACACTGTTTAAAATTAAAGAGTTATTATAATGGTATAATATATAATTGTTTCATATAATTGGGGAGAGTAGAGTAATATGACGCACCTAAAGGCGGGTTTTCCCCGCTTCAGGATAGATACGCCGCGTAGAACGTACGACAGCCTATCGCGCCGGCAGCAATGTACGAGGGTGAATCAAATATAAACGGTAATTTTCAAAATTATATTTACCATATTGAATAATATTATACAGAAACTATACCTTTAACATTTTTCAATGTAGTCTCCTGCATTATCTACACACTTCTGCCACCGATTTGGAAGCTTGAATATTCCCTGTTCATAAAAAGACTGAGGGCGAGTTTTTAACCATTCGCGCACGTGCTTTTCGACGTCTTCATTGTTTTCAAATCGTTTTCCTCCAAGTGATTCTTTCAGGGGCGCAAACAAAAAATAGTCACAAGGGGACAGGTCTGGACTGTAAGGAGGGTGTTCGAGAGTTCCCAGCCCATTTCTTCCAATTTATCCCTTGTCAACAATGCGGTGTGAGGCCTTGCGTTGTCATGGAGAAGGATGACATCTCTAATGGGCACACCTCGTCTTTTGTTCCGGTAACTGGTTTTTGCTGACTGTAGCACCTGACAGTAGTAAGCCGCATTCACTGTTCGTTGATCGTGAAGAAAATCAATGAGTAGAACTCCCCTTGAGTCAAAAAAAAATTGTTGCAAGAACTTTTCCGGCTGAGAGACGAGTTTTGGCTTTCACTGGGCAGCCTTCATCCTTCCTTCGCCACTCCTTACTTGCCATTTTCGATTCGGGGGCGTAATGGTGGACCCACGTCTCATTTTGTTTGCGCCCCTGAAAGAATCACTTGGAGGAAAACGATTTGAAAACAATGAAGACGTCGAAAAGCACGTGCGCGAATGGTTAAAAACTCGCCCTCAGTCTTTTTATGAACAGGGAATATTCAAGCTTCCAAATCGGTGGCAGAAGTGTGTAGATAATGCAAGAGACTACATTGAAAAATGTTGAAGGTATAGTTTCTGTATATTATTCAATAAATATAATTTTGAAAATTACCGTTTATATTTGATTCACCCTCGTATAATCGAAGTACACCGCACATGTCTGTTTTCCTACAGATAGAAATTGCGAGCGTAATACTCTTCAATTTGGGCCATTCGGAAAACGTTTTTAGTTGATGCCTACCTCCATGAACCGCCTGGGACCCGTCAAGAAAAGGAACCTATTACCTTTACTAATAACTAAACATATGATGGATGAGGAAGAAGAGGATTTCTTGCTCGAGGCTTTTAAATTGCGAAAAACTATTAGCAATATCTATATAAATAAAAATGAATCGCCAAATGTGTTGCTAAGCGTATAACTCGAAACGGCTCGACCATTTTGGCTAATTTCATTTTAAACGTTTTTGTTTAGGCACAAGGAAGGTTTTTATTGCCGGTGAATTAAGGACATACAAATCAGTTGATTGCGCCACTAACCAAGATGATGTCGTCAATGATCCACCAGAGTTTTCGAACTCACTGGATTTGCCTGGCTTACCTCCCCATAATCTTCAATTAAAAGTCGGATCGGTGGTCATAATGTTACGAAATATCAACCAACCGCGACTGTGCAACGGCACACGGCTAGCAGTGAAAAAATTACTGAACAATGTGATCGAAGCAACCATTCTAAAGGGAAAATATAACAGAGAGGATGAGTTGATACCCCGCATCCCAATGGTGCCAACTGACCTACCGTTTGAATTTACACGACTGCAATTTCCAGTGCGGCTTGCTTTCGCTATGACCATAAATAAATCACAGGGTCAGTCGTTGAGTGGTTGCGGCGTCAATCTGGAAAACCCTTGCTTCTCTTGTGGACAGTTGTATGTTGCCTGCTCTCGCGTCGGAAAACCGACAGCTTTATTTATTTATGCGCCAAGTAATCAAACAAAAAATATCGTGTACCATAAGGCATTACAATGAAAATACCACATTACACTACTAAAGTCTTGCAATGTACAAAATAGAAAACATATTTGTAAGTAATCGTTGTTTATTATTGAGACATAAATCTAAAAATAAATTGATCACTCTGAAATGTTTTTTTTTTGTTTTTTTGGGCGCGAAACGGCCTTGTAGACCACGCGAATATTATGATTGTATTCTCTTCTTCTTGTTCCTTCTTTCCACCCACTTTTCCTTCATCAAGTTCGAGTGCTTCCTTCTCCTCTCCTCCGTCCAAGCCACTCCTCCACTGGTCCTCCTTGGCCCCTCAAGAACTGCAAGCCCCTGTAACTTTTTCCTGAATTCGTCTCTATCCAAGCAATCCACGTCCCTGATTCCCAACCTTGCTGTTTTCCTCTTTCAGTTGTTCGATGTAGCCCCGTGTACTCCGGTATCCCCAGAGTTTTTCCATTATATTCTTATTCAATCTTTCTTTCGGCATCCTCACCATGTGACCATAGAACCTCAATCTCCTAGTTCTTATCTCCGTTTCCATATCCTTTATCTCCCTGTAAATTTCCTTGTTGGCCTTAGCCTGTATCCTTCCTCCGTTTTCTTAGGACCATAGATTCTTCTCAGGATTCTTCTTTCAACTTCTGAAATGTTTTATTACTGCGAAGGGACAATAAATTTTGACAGAACAAAGTCTGTCGGGAAGGAACTATTAACATAAAAAATCAATGTTGTGTTGTTTTAGAGAAAATACGGCAGAACAACGTCTGCCGGGGCAGCTAGTGTTTAATAAACGTGAGAACGAGAGTGCATTTCACATATTGATTAACAACCACTTAATCGACGACGAAGTGAGGTTCAAAAACTATTTTCGATTAACCCGTGAGCAACTTGCAAAGCTTTTAACCTGGCATGATGTTGAGGTAAATCGTGAGGTATGGGCCAATTTGAAGACTCTGATTAATGACAGGAGGATGTTTTATTTTTATGTAAATTAAAATTTGATTATGAAACACTACCCTGGGATTGGTGATTTGAAATTTCCATGGTATCCACTATTTGAAAAACTTACATTTTGGCTTCCGTTATGAGATGAGGAGGAAATGTTTTCACAGTCAATGCCATCGTTTATAAAAACCTATCTACTCTGTCGGAAAACAGACACACCAATTTAGTATAGATGAGTGTCCTGCGTATTGCCCCGGGCGCGATGTCTAGACATTGCGTTCTACGCGGCGTATCTATCCTGCCGCGGGGAAAACACGCTTTAAGGGAGAATGGTCGTGGCCAGACTTGGAATTACGCACGGGCAGACTGAGCACTTGCCCAGGGCGGCAATCTGAAAGAGGCGGGAAAAAAAAGTGAATTTCTCGATTCTGTCTAGAACTAAAAACGCAAATTGGGCAGCCCTGCAGGATGAAAAGTAGAATTTATCGATCATGATTTGAACGGGAAGAGACTTAACGCAAAAACTGAACTTTGAAAAAGTGGTGCATAATTTTGCAGTAAAGAAATCGCGGAGGAAGTCGTTTTGTTAGTGAAATGTTTGGATTTTAGTTTGCATAAATAAAAATTTTTACGTTCAGGAGCATCTTTGTTTCTTAAAACCTTCAGATTTTTCAATCAACTGTCCTTTTTTTGTGTTATACTGTATTTGATTCAGCTAAAACAAGCAAGAAACTTTCTAATTATGAAATAATTAATTGTTGTTGATTAATATATTTTTTATTTTGAAGAGAAAAGATTTGCCCAGTCGGGATTCGAACCCGAGTCTCCACTTTCTAGCGTGGTGCCTTATCCACTAGGCTACCGAGCTCGTATCCGAACCAGGGAAATCTTTTCTCTTCACTGATCCATACCCCCGGGCACTCGCAGTTGCGAAGTACAAATCGGGGATGAATGTTCATTGAACATTACTGTTAACTAGATCTTGTTGACATACGTCATATATATATATTATAATTATGAAATAATTAATTGTTGTTGATTAATATATTTTTTATTTTGAAGAGAAAAGATTTGCCCAGTCGGGATTCGAACCCGAGTCTCCACTTTCTAGCGTGGTGCCTTATCCACTAGGCTACCGAGCTCGTATCCGAACCAGGGAAATCTTAAGAAAAGATTTCCCTGGTTCGGATACGAGCTCGGTAGCCTAGTGGATAAGGCACCACGCTAGAAAGTGGAGACTCGGGTTCGAATCCCGACTGGGCAAATCTTTTCTCTTCAAAATAAAAAAGAAACTTTCTATATTTATTTTAGAAAATGGGCCTTCATAGGTTTGTTCCTGTGGGGAAGAATCCCCTTCCAAACTCAATCAATTCTATATTTATTGGAGTAGTCGAGGGAGGGGATGGGGGTTTGGCAAAAAATTATTTGCTCATGGCGATGAGTACCGTAAATCCGGGTTACTTCAAAACTGAACAAAGTTGCTTGAAATATTGATTTGCAGGTCATATCTGAGAATTATTCATGTCATAATATGTGTTTCCAAAAAATGACATTTTCCGAGGGTAACTCTTTGCATCATATTACCACAAGGTGTGTGTAATATGACTTATAGCGAAAACGTGACTGCCCAGTGCACACACCACTCGGGAAGTGATTACTAATGTTTTTTTTTTCGTAAAAAAAAAGTACTCGGAGCCATACACAAAAAAAAAAAAAAAAAAATTAAATAAAAAAATTAAATGTGGGACGTCCGTTCCGTCCCGGCCCAGTGCGCGCTAGTCTTTATTAAAATTTGTCAAAAAAGTTTAATTTCAGTTCTGGTGGTGAGGGATGCCTGGCTGCGCGAGGTAGCACCTTTCTGGTCGCTCTAAATATCACAGTTACTCACAGACAGCCCTGCGTCATATTAACCCTCTGCATCATATTACCCTACTCTCTTCTAAATATGAGATTTTTCAAGATGTCAGGCAAAAAGATAAATAGGGATTTACTTACCACATTGTTTTCACTTTGATTATTTTTTTAGATCTCAAAGGCGCCATGATTCCTGTGCTCCTGTCCCACGGCCCATGATACTCTACAGCTGCTAGGTTAATATAATCAGCTATCTCTGAGATACGTTTGACATCATAACCTAAATTTATGACATATCGTTTCGCAATTATATGGACCGTGAGAAGCCATCCTTGGGGTTCGAATACTGCTTTTATATCCTGGAAACATTGAAAGTGATAGGAGCATAAAATAATAGAATTAATGAATCAGTCATCATTTTTTTTTTGCACAGTCATTTCAAAGAAGATAAAATTATAGCTCGTGAGATTAGGGGAGGCTACTGGCCCAAAGTAGCTGGTGCAGGGCGAGGCCGGCCTGAGCAAATGACTATGCTCCACCGTTGCCACTTCTTCTACCTGAGTGTAAGGATGGGACATCGAAAGACATTGATGTTTCAGATATCGATGTCAATCGATACATCGACCAATAGTTTTTGAATATCTATGTTATTTTACATATAATCTAAGCCAGGGTGTTAAGATCACCATTAACTAACCATAGAAATATAATTAGTATTAGTTAAATAAGAGCATAACAACCTATTTTTAAACATCAATGTTTTTCATATTTATATTAAGCAGGATTATTAAGTTTTAGATTAACTAATTCAAATTAAATAATTTATTTTTGTTAAAAGAATGTTAAACTAAGTGTTATAACCAATGATGTTTATCATATTTATTGAAACAGGGGTTACGCCATTTATATGGTTAACATTTGAATCAATATGAAAATATCTAAGTTTCATGCTTGGCTGGAGACTTATTGATAGAATTACTTTTTAAATAATAATAGTTAAACTTGTTTAAGGAATTGTTTGAAAGCATCGCTGTATTATGTAAAACCAAAACATCGATATTTTTAAACATCTAACATAAATTATTTAAAAGGAAACCCTAACATTAACATAGAGCCTGAGAAATAAAATATTAATCTACATTAAAAGAGTTTATGAAGGGATTTCTAAGATTTAGATGGTTGTAAAAAGGAAAGGGCTACGACATTAATTTGTCAATTATTGACAGACTCTAACCTGTACCCGCCAGCAGCAGATAGAGGTCGCTAGGGTCAGTCCCTGCCTCTCCAAAACCAAGTTGCCTTCCCTACTCTCACGAACTATAATAAGTTTTCAATCGCATGGCATCATAAATGCTGCCCCTTAATGTTGTTTTATTTGATAATTTCAGATTTTGAGCAACAACAAATAAATTTCACAGTTAAATAAAAATAAAAGGATGAAAATAAATAAATAATTTTCAAAGTTGTAACCAAGAAGTAATATTTTTCTTTATTTAAAGTCAGTGCCTATTGAAAAAGGAAGTTGAACAGTATTATATGCTTCTAAGAACTCTAAGATGTTTAGATTACTCATCAAATTTTTCTAAAAACATTTTACAATTTTTTTTTTATTTTTTTACTTTTTTTAAAAAAACAATTTTATTATACCTTTTTACTACAATGGAATAACTAAAATTAAATAGAGAATAAATAGTTAATTTATAGTGTTGTTTTATTGGACTTTAATCTCCTGATACACTTAACCCTTTAAAGGGCATAATTCCCACAAAAAAATAAAAAAAAATAAAAATAACAAACAACCTGTAAGACAACATTACCTAAAAATACCACTAATTCCCACTGCATTTTAGAATTATTTTTTAATGTAATAGTTTCCCCTTTGGTTCCATCAATAATGGCGAAAATATTAAAATTAAATTAAAAAAAATGTCTGTCAAAATTTGGCCAGGTAGAAATAATGACCACTGCCCATCAAGTGCCCAATAATACTGATTGATATTTTGACTAGTGATCATAGCGAGAGTTATCATTATTAATATATATAAATATTATTTCAGCAAAGTGACTAATAATGCTTTTAATAAACATTTTTCAATTATTTTGTAAGCAATATTACTAAAAAAAAACTAGCATATATATACATATATATAAAATACTTATTTACAAATCATATTAAAACTTGAACTAATATTATTATAACCACTAATAAATATGGATATTCCAGGAATGAAATGTCAACTTAGACGTGTGGGATTCTATTCACTCAGCTACCATAGGCTGATTAATTAAATAATTCATTATTTAGTTAATTTAATTATTCATTGATTAGTATTTAAAGTAAATGAATTTAAAGTGTAATTACAAAAGCAATAATTCTCCCTTATTTATTTATTAAAAATCATATGATGTTACATGATTGTCCAATAATAATATTTATTTCATTATTTGCGACGTTTCATGGTCATTGCCACATTATCAAGCTCTGAAACATGCAAAAACACACATGCATGGCAAATTGCGAATAAGGAATATTATGTGCAACTATATTCGACCATGTACTTTATATAACTAATGAATTACCTTACAAATTTCCAAATGTAATGGACAGTGATAATGAGGGTGGAAATATGAACAAAAATTTTAGTTCTAATAGAGTTTTTATTTTCTCGTTTTTTGAGGTAATTATATCAATTAACAATAGCTATACGATAAAAATAAATTTTGCAAAATCATAGATGTGCAGTTGAACATTGTACTTTTTTCATATATTTATTTATTACGATTTTTGTATTTATATTGTTTTTATGTGTTATTCATTAAGTTTTAATGTATGTAGATTTGACATGATACCAGTGACAAGACTTTTAGTTGATTAAAGATTATTGTGGAAATGGATCTTTGATTTTCACATCTATGATTTTGCAAAATTTATTTTTATCGTATAGCTATTGTTAATTGATATAATTACCTCAAAAAACGAGAAAATAAAAACTCTATTAGAACTAAAATTTTTGTTCATATTTCCACCCTCATTATCACTGTCCATTACATTTGGAAATTTGTAAGGTAATTCATTAGTTATAAAAAGTACATGGTCGAATATAGTTGCACATAATATTCCTTATCGCAATTTGCCATGCATGTGTGTTTTTGCATGTTTCAGAGCTTGATAATGTGGCAATGACCATGAAACGTCGCAAATAATGAAATAAATATTATTATTGGACAATCATGTAACATCATATGATTTTTAATAAATAAATAAGGGAGAATTATTGCTTTTGTAATTACACCTTAATATTAATTTCTCCTTGGTAATTGATATATTGTATAGTAAATGAATTTGATTTAGAGTAATTTGTAATTTTGAATTACCCTCAAAAGCTCAACAAAATTTCTCCTATCATCTGACCTTCCTCCAAATTGACCAGGGAACTGCCAGCAGATGTCAATACCATCTAATCCCCAGTCCCTGTATAAATAATTCATTTTTTAAGTATTCTGTTGGTTTAAGATACATTATTATATAAAGTAATAACTAAGAAATAATAAACAGAATAAGAAAAATAAATTAAAAAAATGATTATACCTTATAAACTTTACTAGACTGTTTATGAAAGCAGTTTTCCTCGAAGAAGTACTAGCCATTACAGAAAACTTGACTGAGCCCTGGGAGTAACCGCCAACGCTGGCAAGTACTTTGATGTTTGGATTGATTGTCTTCAGTTCTCTGAGTTCTTTCAGCTGACCTGTAATGGAAAACATATTGATAATTATATCAGAGAATTAAATCAAGATTAAAAACTCTTTTAATCACTTGAATTCTTAAATCTTAACATGGGTGCTTAAATATTATAATTTAAAAATGACAATTTCTAAAAGTTGATCAATTAGTTATAATAGATTAATATTTATTTAATTTTTCAATTTTTAATTTTTTCATTGATTGGTTTAAAGTATAAACTTTATGGCAATTGAGTTAGCCAATAACAATAATAATTACATAATAGTAAATAAATACAAATAGAAGAAGAGTTTATATAATTAACACTAACACAAAAAGCATTTCTTCATATAATAATTTATACAAACAAAAGATTTTTTTTTTCTTAAAAGCTATAATGATATGAGGCTATGAGAGCAAAAGTGGCCTAACCCACAAAATATAAAAAAATTTGATTTAGTAATTTTTGGCAACTATAACGCCATCTGGTGGTGTTATAGTTGCAAAAAATTACTAAATTAGATTTTTTTATATTTTGTGGGTTAGGCCACTTTTGCTCTCATAGCCTCATATATACAAATAAAAAAAAAAAAAAAAAAAAATAAAAACATACATTTTAACAATTTATAATAATTGATATTAATTATAGTCTAGGGTCACAGAAGTTGTAGCAGCAATCACAATAGAATCCAATATTTTATTTAGTTAATGCAAACAAATTAATCAGTTACTTTTTGCTAGCATTTAAAACATTTAAAATTAATACGAAGACGTTATTTATCTTTTCTATAATATTGTAGTATAAAATATTTTCCAAAGATAGACTTTCATCTGTTTCAACTATATATTCTTTTAGGTATTTCTTTCGACAATTATCGTGTCTTTGGCACTCTAACAACAGATGTTTTAAGCTATTTATGATGAATAAGCTTCAATCTTCACATTTTTCATTAGCTTTAATTTTTAAACTATTATTTTAAAAAAAAATATTTTCAAGTAGTCATATTTGGGTATTCTCAGTTGGCTAACGGTTCTTATTTTGGTGATATTAATTTTATATTTTAAATATAAATATATAATATTCTGGCTGGGGGTTATTAAAATTATAAATTTACATAAAAAATGGGTTATATCTTGTATTTAAAGTATGATCAATGGCTGTTGACAATAGATGATTAGTGATTTTTTCTATTATGTTATTTTTGTTAGATAATAATTTTTGTGGATTGAAAAAATCTTGAAAGTGTTCTGGGATATTGCTGTTAATGGTTAATAGTTTAATTTGAGATACCCAGTTATATTGAAGATCTGGTTTATTGGTATGTAAATCTAAAAGTCTTTCAAGGCAAATACGGGGTAGCCAAATTTCTGGTAATGCCATGATTTTAATTGAAAAATTTATTATTTTTTTTAGTACTGGGATGAATAGCGGATTCCGCCCTGTTTCTAATCTTACAATATAATTTGGTGCGCATTTGGGCCAGAAATATAGTGTTTTAACTTGGGAAGTCGATGTAACCATATGTCAGGTCTATCATTAATGCAAAATTCAAAGAATATTTGTTTAATTTTGCCGTATAAAATTCTATTTTCAGGATATATTGTCCAATTATAACTTCTTTCTATATTTTTTTAGATAGTTTTGCATTGTAATTGTAATGTCTTTTCTCTACCACTTATGAAATAATCAGTACATTCAATAATATTTAACTATAATCTTTATTCACAACCTCATCATAGTGTGGGATTGAGTAGCAGCACTGGATAGAGGTTAAGATGTGGTTATCAATAGAATGCTGTGTAATGTAATTTATTGAAGTGAATAAAGATTTAACATTATTGTGTGTATTGTTTATTTCCTAAGTGGTTGTGATAAGACATTACAGTGATATTGTAAATTTAGATAAATAATAATACTAATAGAAAATGATCATACCTCTACCCCTGCCTCCTTCTTCAAGATCTATCATTCTGTCAACATGTGCTATTTCACTCGTAGTTTCATTAATTGCCATAAATGCATATACAATATGTGTGCAGTGTTGTGTATCTGCATCTCTTACTGTAAACCTTCCTTGATGTACTCTTGTGGAGGCCCATGCAGCTATGTAGCAGAGCGCTGTAGTTTTCTTAGCTGTAATGTACACAGATATAGATTGTAGTATACTGAAAACAATCCCTTATTAAAATATACTGGAAATCCAAAAACATCAATGCTAATTAATGATCTATTTACAACTTGGGTAGATCAAGGAGTAAATATTAGAGCATTGATATAAAATATTTTGTTGAGCAAATTGATTCTAAGAAAACTAAACATTAAGATTACTATACATCATGCTGTAACTGTTCAAATTTAATATATATATATATTAAATTTTTTCGGACACATGAAAAGAATGAATAGCAATAGATTAAATATTTGATAAAGTGATGAAATTGAAGAATATAAATGGTTACCCAGAGCAAATGAAAGAGGAAGTTAAAAAATTGGGTATCACGGAGGGAGACTACAAAGATAATGATAAATTCGGAAAAATGGTTAAAAATAAAAAAGGTTCTTGTAGCGGAGAAGAAGAGGCATGAAAGTAAGAAATGGACGGAGGAAAGAAAGAGGGAAATGGGCGAAAAAACGAAAAGAATTTGGGTAGAAAGGAAGAAAACCTGAAAATGATATAAGCGTGGTCCACCGTTGGCCTGTATCGCGATAAATAAATAAATAAATAAATAAATAAATAAATAAATATATATATATATATATATATATATATATATATATATATATATATATATATATATATATATATATATAAACTAAAAGCTAAGTGTAGTGAACAATTTGCAGCATTCAGACCTTTAAATGTTTAGAGTTAAAACTTCGAAGCTTTTTCCTGTACCATTCGTGATTTGTTTACAATTTTAACACAGATTACCCGAAATCAACCAACAATCTTTTTTTTTTTTTTTACTAACTTAGAGGAGGAATAGGCAAATGTTTACTTTAAAAATCTTATCTTGCACAAAATTTAATGATCTACAACTTTTATTATATCAATTTTTTTTTTATTGGATTAGCCATTTCTTTGTTATGGACTCTTAAACATGACCAAAACTAACTTTTTTTCAAATTTTGCAAAATTCGTTGATGTTTGAATATCGATTGTGGCTAAACGCCTAAATCAAATTCATTTTAAGAGATGTCTTAAGACACACAATTTTATAAAGTTTAATTTTGTAAATAAAACATTTGTTGATTGGAGGCATTTTTCTATATATATATTTTTTTTCAAAAATCTGAAAAAGGTTCAAAAAGTTTGGGTTTTTATAGCCCCCTAAACATTTTCCAATAATCAAATTTAGTTAGATTTTTGATATTTTATTCTCAGGACCCATCTGGGAGATATGGGTCCTCCCTCCTCCGTTTTGGGAGTAATGAAACTAGACTAAGTGAGAACATTAGAACAAAGTTGTGCGATTATTGCATTGTCACTTTTTTTTTTTTTTTTTGTCACTGCTGGTCAAAAGTTTGAGCCTACCCTGAAAAGCTATCAGTAAATTTAAAAGTTAGATACTCAGTAAAAAATAAATGGATTTAAATAAAATTCAACACAGATGTATAGTTTAGGCCAAGACCTTTAAAGTTCATCTGCCTTTAATTGAAAAAATTAAAATTAACTTTTCAATACATAATTAAAAAAAAAACTTTTTTCATATTTATATAACAACCGACAGAAAAACCTTGGATTTGAAATTCGATTTAATAAGAAAAAAAAAGAAAATCTTCTAGAGGTGTTAAATGAAGGCAACTGGATTTTTTATTGAGCCATTTGAAATTTAATTAGATTTTTATCAAATAAGTTCCTTTTTTTCAAATATGGAATATCTCGGAGTCTATGTATTATTTAAAAAAACTCCAAAGCTCCAAAGAGCATGAAAGTGTTTTCACTTGAGGTATGCATGATGGTATAGAAGGATCAATCCTAATTGGAAGTATTATTACTTGTAAATATAATAAAAAGAAAAAAGAAAAGAAAGCAGAGAGATAAAGAGATACTGGGAGATATTATTAAACTTTTAAATTTAGCTATTTTGGCTCAGGATGGTCTCAAACTTTTGCCAGGCAGTGTATGTACAAATATTCCATATTCATATTATAAACAAAATAATTGTAACCAATTATTTTGGTTGGTTACAATACTTCGATACTGAGCATGACCAAAATCCTTAAATCAATCAAATATTAAAAACTATAGAAATATTTTCAACTACAGACCATTCATTCTAGGACAGAATTACATTTGTTCCATGTGTAATATTGGAGAAAATGGAGGTGTATTTCATTATTTAGGACGTTCTAAAGTCTTGGAGGGAATGAGAAAAAAATATTTCGGTGTAGTTACTATGACTAAAATTGATATGGTCAAATACCTAAATGGTGAAGACTGGGCAGCTCTAGTGAGTTACTTGAAAGAAGCTTATATCTACCGTTCCTTTCTTATTCAAAATTTTAATTATTAATAATCTAATAAATGTTTGGATATTATTGATTGAATATATGTTATAAATAGATAGTAATGGGTGGATGTAAGTATATATTATTATTTGAGATATGATTAAGATATTATTATAGGATATATGGTAATTATGATAATATTATATAATACATAATTAATGATTATTAATAGATTATATAGGTAATATGTAATTAGATAGTATTGTATTGTTTGTGAATAAATTAGTTAATAAATTAATAAATATTTACATATATAAAAGTAAATAAACAATAGTGATTTAAAACCATTTTCAAATTAAAAGTGCTCCTTACAGACAGTCTATTACTTTGAACACTTTTGTAAATAACATAAAATTCTGTAAATATTATTAATAAAAGGATTTTCTATCTACCAAAAATATTTTCATAAAAATACAACAAAGGCTTGGTCATTAATATATTTTTTATCTTCCTTAGAATATTAATAGTTTTCAAAAGGTAATCTTTTACACCAGCCAGTCCTGGTATCTTTTATAAAATTTATAAAGCAAATACTTCAATTATAGGTTTAGATGAATTTTGTTATCATTATTTTTGTTTTTTAATAAAAAAAATGAACAAAATAACTATATTATCATTGCTATGACTACCAACTTGATCACTTACCATTTATGAAGTCGGCATTATACAGCGCTATTGCCAAAAAGCAGAATGATATTTTCAAAATTAATCCCATATTTCTTCTTGACAGCTTTTTTGAAATTAATCCTAAACAAATAAATTTAAAAAAATCAATTTCTCCTTGATTGGAAAAAAACTATAGATCATGGATATGCCTATCTATAATCTCCTGTTTTTCCATATTTACATTTTAGAATTAAAATGATCAAATTACTTAAATAAATAATAAAATAAAATTAACAATCAATGATTATTCAAAATAAACAAAGTTGAGAGAAAATAGGAATTTCAAACATGATTTTTTTTTATTCAAATCAATAAAGCTCTAAACGGTTAGTCCTAACGACAAAAGGTGAAAAAACGTGACAACCTGGCTTCTTTCGTTCAAACCAATATAGCTTCTAAACGGTAGGCCCTAGTGAAGAATGATATAAAACAAACTTTATCCATTAAATTTCTGACAAGGGAACTGTTGTCAAATTTTCAATCCGAGCAACACCAACACAGCTAGATTGTGTCAAAATGTTACATTTTTGACTGTGATAAAAATGTTACACCTAAAAAGTGTAAGCCAATAGACATATCCATGTGAAAATATTGATTTTATTCTTGTTTATTATCTTTGGCTGATAGGGGTATAGGATTATGTTAAACAATTATATATGATTAGTCTTATATTTTTATATTAATATAATAAATATAATCAGCTGATGTTTTCCATGCAATATATATATACGGATGTGTGATTGAGGAAGCAGGGGGGAAATTAGATCAATGGTGGGTGGTCAACAAAGTATGTTTTGTGACTATGTATATTTCTTTGTTTTATTTCCATTAAAACTAAAACAACAACAAAAGTATTTAATGTACATTACAACAATCGAATTTTACTTATATTGCATTTTATATGGGAAATTGTTCCATTAATTGAGGTGTTTTTGGTACTTGTCCGCTGACACCAGCGCTCAGGTTTCACTTACCTCAACTATTCCGTAACTGTTATCGTAACCTTCCCTAGGTGTTTTGAATTATGTCTATTATTGTTATTGTGTGTGTTAGTCTATCTGTTTCAATATGACTTGGAATTTGATGGAGATTTTTCGCATGGTTACAGATGAAAAATCAGCCATCCTATTTTTTCAGAAGCGGAATGTCTGACATAATAATGGTTCTTTTTAATTATTGGTTTAAATATTGGTTCTTTTCAATGAATATTGATTGGAATAAATGTTTTTTTTTGTTCTATATTCCAAGATATTGTTCTTTTCTAGTTAATATTTATATTGGAAGATATTGTACTTTTTCATGAATATTGTTTGAAATAAATGTTTAAATTGTGTCTAAGTAGATTTTTCTTCACATGACTCTCATTTATTCCATTTCTTAAAGATGTGTTGTATGATAATAAAAGGCAATGTCTATTTCAAATTCCTTGGTGGCATCATAACCTGACATGGTTGAAATAGTTGAGGTAAGTGACACCTGAGCTCTGGTGTCAACGGACCGTAAAACATACAAGTACCGTTTTTTTTTTTTTTTTTTTTTTTTTAGTATTATATGAATATTTAGACCTGCAATCAATTATAATAGTTCTTTTATTGTAAGAAAATGATAATCTAAAGGGCGCTGGCAATCACCAAAGTTTCTGGAGGGAAAAAAGAGACAATTAGCATAACTTTTTGCTACTTTGAATAAGGATTGAAAAATGATGTGATAGAGAGGTGTAAGTATCTCAGGTAAATGAACAAGACTTAACCGTTTTTCTGTTGCTACTGGAAACGAATTTAAACTAGGATTATAGGGAATATTTGATAGGCCATTGAAACAAAAAATTGGATTAGTTTTAAAATGATTTTATTATTTATAATGATTTTAATCCCTGATTCCGTGGTCTTCCAGGTCATGCACCTAGGGGCACAATTTAACATAGGGTCTCTTTAATTGTTTGTCAATTCCATGTGCCGCCATCTTGAACAGCGGTCATTGGATGTCAAATTGCACGATGAACAAAGAATAATCGAATTTATGTTTTTGTAAAAAAATTGGATGTTTTGTTCATGTTTAGAAAACTTATGATTTCCGGTGAGTAAGTATATTTTCCCTTTAATCTTACATTAGTTGATGTTTGAAAAGTAAACAAGATTTTTTTTTTTTTTTTTTTTTTTTTTTTTTTTTTTTTTTTTTTTTTTTTTTTTTTTTTTTTTTTTTTTTTTTTTTTTTTTTTTTTTTTTTTTTTTTTTTTTTTTTTTTTTTTGCTGCATTTTCTAACCAAAATAATTTTAACTATTTTTTGTTTTAAACAATAGGGTGTGGGGCACACTGTAACATAACGTGTTTTTATATATATTTTTTTCTAGGTGTATTACATCGAAAATACTTCGGAATAGGAAAAGGAAGACGGACATTGGTCAACACAATGCAAAATACATAAAATATTCTCAAATCATAAATTTTTTTATGCTTAATTTTGATTACCGAAAATTTTTTATGGAACATAATTGAGGTTGAAAATTTTCTGTTTTTCATAATTTATTTCGTTTAATGCATTTTTTAATCTGCTGTTATAGTGAATCTCATGATATACTGTACCCCTATGACTGTTACATTGCAGCCCATCCATGAGGACACTGTAACAAATTCGTGACTTCAAATAACAAAAAAAAAAAATAAAAAAATAAAAATAGTAAAAGTAGCTTCTAAGTATAATTTTAATATTATTTCAAGCCTTATATGAAGGTCAAATACTGTTGTTTTTATGGTAAAAAATAAACTTAAAAAACGATATAATGAACTTAAATAATAATGAAATAATGAAAAAAAATTATTTTTGTTATTGATATAAATTAAAGGTGCACACCCTAAAGAGCAATATCCCCGTATTTAAAAAAAAAATAAAATAGAATATATAGACAGCCCACAAAAAAAAAAAAAAAAAAAAAAAAAAAAAAAAAATACATATACATATATATATATATATATATATATATATATATATATATATATATATATATATATATATATATATATAATGCTGTCCCCATGGTCTAACTAAATGTTGGACTGAAGTGTTACTGTTCTTTCTAACCTTGAGATCCAAAATACTGACTCCGAACGGGTAGGGGAACTTCCTCCAAAAATATTGCATCGTCTTCTGATTGTTAAACCAGTTATTTCCGGTTCCTTGAGAAGAGAGGTTAATTAGCTTCGAAAATAATGGTATTTTTATTACGTCAGGAGTGTCACCGCTATAAAATGTCTTTGGCTGAATTTTTGTTACATCTAAAAATAACAATTATATTATCAAAGAGACTACTTTGGTTTGTTTAGTTTTTATTGGTAAAAAAAAAGTATCTAAAAGTTCTTTAGCATGGAATAATGAGGTGAATGTCAGGAGTGTTACCTCACGGACGTCATTCTGCAGTGAGGTGAAGATTTTTATGTTAAATACAGAAACTTTTTCCTTATGAGTGAAATAACACCACATTTTTGAAAATGGAAACTAAATTATAAAAAAGTTGGTAACATTCCTATCTAAAAGTTATATTTTACAGACCTTTGAAATAATTTAAATATTAACCCAATAACCAATTCTAAGCACAATTAAGTGTCCCATGATATCATTTAATTGCAGTCCAAAGAAAATTTAAACAAAATTATAGTCATTAAAAAATTATTTAATTTTGGTAACACCCATGGCATAAAAAAACAAAAAAAAACTCATGATTGCAAAGTATTTATCAAAAATTTAACATACTTAAGAAATGATACAAATATACTCGTTCAAGAAAATTGAAGATCATTTTTCGACTTTTTTACTCTTTTCTAAACCCAAAACGGCAATTTTTTGAGAATGACCCATAAATGACTTTTTTGTTACACTGTTACCTTTACATTTCTATGCACAGTATACTGCTAAGACTGAAGCTAAATATAAATTGATAGAAATCTAATTGCTAAATTGGAGTTTTTTTTTTTTTTCCCCTTCATAGCCCCTATCTATAAAGAAAGAACAGTGTAAATTCTCTTTACATCGTTAGATGTATAGGTTAAATGCCTTTTACTGTAACTATGTTACATTTTAAGGCCTTTGTGAGTGGGGGTGATCTTGAGGTAGAGGGCGCTATGTGTCTGCAGAGGTGTTGGGGCACACCTTTTGTTGAAGTCCTCCTTGGAGATATTTAAAATTCACAGGTTATTTTAAAATAACCAGTTATTTGTTTATTGGGTCCTTTGCTCTAAAGTCTTTGCCGATAAAATAACCGGTAAAACCACTGACAGTATTGTTGAAAACTGACCAAATAATCATTTGACTAGGGATGTCACATATTGGGTTTTATTATTTTTTTTTTTTTTAGTAAATATCCGTTTTTACTGAAAAAGTTATCTTGTGAAACAGCTTTATGAAATCAAAACATTTTTATCTATACTAATATATAAAAGGACAAGCCATTTTTCGTTTGTGATCACTAACCGCGAAAACAACCGCACAAATCTGTACTAAATTTTAATTACACCATCTTTATAGTTCCAGAAGGTATAGTAATTATACAGGGTGTCGAAAAAGAGTATCGGGTATTTGTTACTTCGATAAAACAAAAACTACTTAACAAAAAAAAGAAGTTTATTGTTAATTATTACAATTAATATAAAGTGGAAAATTATACTGTTAACGAATCATTCCCTAATAAGGTCATTTCGAGAAGGGGTAACATCAACTGGCGCCCCAGAAGCCCCGACCTAGTCCACTTGACTATTTTGCATGGGGATATCTTAAAAGTAAGGTCTATGAGAATAATCCGACGAACCTGACGCGATTGAAACAAAAGGTCAGGTCAGAAATGGCAGCAATATCGAGAGCTATGTGTCCGCATGTGATCGCCAATATTGGTTCCCGATTAGAAGAGTGCCAGCAGCATAGCGGTCACCATTTAGATAACATCATCTTTTCCAAATAATTTTCCACTTTATATTGTAATAATAAAAAATTAACCTTTTTTTATTTTAAGTAGTTTTCGTTTTATCGAAGCAACAAATACCCGATACTCTTTTTGGACACCCTGTTTAATCCACTGATTAAAAAAAAAGCAATAACATGTAAATAACTATGAATTTTGAAAATTAACCAATAGAGCACCATTCAACATGAGATTTTACAAAGGTACGGTGTTAAATAGAGCTCGAAATTGATAATAAAATTTAATTGTATTCAAGTAAATTATCAAAAAATATTTAAATATATGTGACATGTGGATTCTATTGAAGTTTGAAAATTGTCCGTTATATACTATTCCGTATTATATCAGTATTATAAAATACTGAATCCATCTCTACCGAATTTCAAACTAAAACTTCTTCATATTCTTGGAAGGTTTAGCCATGTTTGCAATTATAAAAAATTTGAATGTACAATGTTGAGTGACAGAAACGAGTTTTGCCATATTGCCAGATTTTTTTTTTTTGGTTAGAAATTAAAGTCCAATCAGATGAAATCAATAAAATAATTTCCGCCGAGTAAAAATTATTACTAAATCAAAACGTCGAACCTTAGCTTTTTGATATTGTGTGTAAAAATATGATTCATGTGCCTTTAGTTGTAAGCACTGATAATGCAGTCCATTATCCGCAATAGTTTCTTAATAGTCTTTGTCCATCTGGATTACCAACTCATACATTAGAACCAAAAATGTGATGTTTAATCATTGCAATTTTAACCAGGTTAAAAATTACTGATATGGGTGAAAATATCATTGCAAAAATAATGCTCATTTGCATACATCAATACAAGATTTCTATCGACAAAAAAAAAAGAACATCAATTATTAGTTAAAATTATTTAAGTTCTTTACTTATTATGAGCGGGCGAAGTTGCGTCAGGGGATGCTAGTTTAAAATATTTACCCTCGTTTTATATACATTTTCCCGAACGTTTTATTAATTTCCTAATCCCAGAACTGAAAAAAATCAAGGTTTTGTGAAAAACTAAAGTCAGAAAGTACGTCTTTGAACTGTATATAAATCTTTTATGTTTCTGTAAAAAAATTGGAAGTTTTGTTCATGTTTAGAAACCTTATGATTTCCGGTAAGTATATTTTCCCTCGAATCTTACATTAGTTGATGTTTGAAAAGTAAACAAGATTTTTTTTTAGTAAACGATTCAACTAGTGAAGATTTTGATTTCACAAATGTGATCTTGGCTGATTCATCAAGCGAATATTGTAATTTTTTGGATGAATTGATGAATGATTATGAACAAGGTAAAGAAATCGAAGATGAAGAAATATATGTGTTGTCAAGCATTTTATAGCTTTGATCAAAGACAAAGTAGACACATTCTGCATTTGATATTTGAAGAAAATTTCATCAAATGATAGAATCCCAAAATTTACTCTTCTGGACATCGCTGCTGATTATGAAATTGAAATGAGAGATATTAAAAGACAAGTACCCCCGCCATCTTTTATAACTGGCACTAGGAGATATGTAAACAATTACATTTCCCTACATATTTTCATGGATGCGATCTCCAATGATTCGATTTTTTCAATAAAAAAGTCTGTGACACTCGTTGATAATAATTATTGATACCTAAAAGAAATTATTTTTGTTAAAAGGTTTAAAAATAAGTTAAGTTTCTATTTAATTTCATACGCTAAATTTATTGTTGTCACCTTTCTAGTCGGTCTTCTAGTTCAATAATCTAGTCGACTTTTCTTGTTTAAATATTCTATTTTGTTTAATAAATTTTATAAACAATTATTGCTGATGTGTTTCTCTGAATATCATTTCAATTATCCCTATAAACCTATGAAGAAATGAATGTCCATTGGTACAACCACTAGTGTCCACAGGTACAAAGGTGGAAGGTACCTATGGATACTAATCAGTAAGTTACAAAACATTATTTTCTGTAAAAATAAAAGTACTTTTCAAAATAAATTCATAGCCCCTTAAATGTCTTATCCAATTACCACTCAGATAAATAAAGCACCGGAAATTATAAAAATTTATAAGTAAAATTGCCCACAGGTACAGCACCTTCCCCTACACCTTACAACAAAAACAACAATATAAACCCGTTATTGGTAACACATACAATAAGATAATTCTATGTCGACAAACATCAACTTAGCTGCGGATCGTGTGTAAATAATTAAAAAACATAATTTAACTATCGAAAATCGAAGACTTTAAAATAATTATTGTGTCTTCATTCAATCACTAACTGTATTATATTAAGGTACTAACTTTAGGTGTTAACTGAAACTGATATTATCGAATCATTTTATTAAAACTAAACGAAGTTTATCTAGCCAAATGATAATAAGGGTCAAAGAGCAAAATAATATTGATTTGCAATGAGTAAAAATGTATTTGAATTTTGCTAATAATTAGGGGATTATATATTATAAAAGAGGGTACAAATTATTTAAATAAAAAAAAAGGAATTTAACTTGCCTTGTACAACGTCCAAGAGAATCTTTGATAACTGGCTCAGAGTCAGAGTTGACAGATGACCCTAACTGCGCATGCGCGTCGACCAGGAAAACAGCTCTCGCTAACTCCTGGTTGGCTGTTGATGGATCTGGAAATTTTGTAATTTTGTGCGTCAAATTTTGGTCTTTCTTAAATTGATTAGATTATTTTTTTATTTTTTTTGCCTCAGATAGGAATATATATGTTTAATAAAGTTCTTGAGATTCAGTCAATAAAAACAATTATTTTGGTGACGTTTCGAGACTATATTGTTCTCATAATCATGCCCTGCATCTTAGTAGGAATGTCCTAGTATTCGTCGCACTTGCTAGTGTTTAGAACCTTACTAAACATTTACTAGTAACACTCAAGAAATTTATCCATATTAACAGATCGAGTCAATACTGGAAAATATCTATAGTGCAAGAATAGGATTTTTTGAAGAAATCAAGTTAACACACAGTCCTGAGGCAATCACAGTGATGAAGGAACTTCAGAAAACCAGCAGTAGGCTGGCGAGTGCTAAGAATACAAGGACGTTCCTACTAAGGTGCAGGGTATGATTATGAGAACAATATAGTCTCGAAACGTCGCCAAAAAAGTTGTTTTCATTTATTGACTGAACCTTAAGAACATTATTAATCATATATATATATATATATATATATATATATATATATATATATATATATATATATATATATATATATATATATATATATATATATATAAGTTACACTATATATTTTTCCTTAGATATTTTTAATTTTAAGCTTTGACTCCTAACCATTGTAATCTATTTCTTAGAAACCCCTCGTGGGAACTTGCTCTCCTGTGAACTGTAATGTTAGCATAAAGCTTCCTAGAAGAAGCCATTGTAACCCTTTATAAACCTCAAGAAATTTTGTAATTCTCTCTCAGTACATCCAGAGCCGTCTCCACGCCACTCTTCTTTCTGATATTGTAACTTTTATTGAATAAACTTCTTTTTTAAAAAAGTCTTTACTTTTAAATTGAAGATAACTGGCGCAGTCGGTAGGACATCGTCAAACTTGAGGGCATATCAAGGATCAGTATCAACTGTTTGCTGACGAGTCCATTCAGAGGAAGACGAGACGTTAAACTGGCATGGATCTGACTATCGAAGTCATCTTAGTGTAAGTGATTTTTTTTTATTTAAGAGATATTATCTCAATATTAAACTTTTTTTTATTTTTCAATTTAATAATTTTGAATAAAATCTATTCTATTTTTAAAGAAAAGGTTATGATTTCATTACTATAACTATAAAGAAATATTTTGTTATTTAAAATATAATTTTTTATTTAATATTAAGTTAAATATTAAGTTACTGTATATTAAGGATAAATTTAATTTTCATTTCATATTATTTTAATTTCATTGCATACTATCTCATTTTATTTTTTGTTTGTTATATTAAATATTTTATAAAAATGGCACCTCCCACATTAAAGAAAGAGTATCTAGAGATGATACCTGATTTCCATGGTGACCCTATGTCACTAACGCGATTTCTAGAAATTTCAGATAAATTAATAAACAAATTTTATAATCACGAAAATACTGCCGATTTCCAAAACGATTATTTAATAGGATCAATTCGTGCTAAAATTAAAGGAGCTGCCGCCGACATGGTTAATAGTAAATATATCAATACCTGGGACGATATTAAAAATGCGTTAAAACAAGGGTACGCCGACAAACGCGACGCGTACACTCTAAATATTGAAATGGCGGGAATGAAACAAGGCAACGAAACCCCTTTCGAATTTTATAATAAAATACAAAAAACATTACAGTTGCAAATTAGTTATTTAAGGAGCGAAATGCCGATGGAGGCGTTAGTCCTCACGAAATATATCGAAAAATTAGCACTAAGAGTTTTGTTAAAAGGACTGAAAGAACCGCTTGGCTCTTTCATGAGAACCAAAAATCCGATAGACCTAAATCAGGCAATAAACATGCTAACGAACGATTTTCAATTTGTCATCGACACTTATCGCCCACACCAAAACCATAACAAACCAATACACAAAAATCGCCAACAATTTATAAACTATTTCCCAGTAAACCAGTACAAAGCAATTCAACCTGCTAAAAATGTAATCTCAAATCATATATAGACCCCAACAACCTAATCAATATATACCACACCAATATCATCAATATAGACCCCAACAACCTAATCAGTCAACCCCTATGAGTGTCAATAGTAATTATAGAAGTAATTCCCAATATCAGAGACAACCTGATCAAAGTGTAAAATTTAAATCTTTTCTCAATACCCCAGTTCGGAAAAACCCAAACCTAGAAATTGAAGAACTTCATAATCTAAACTCGGAACAGTCCGTAAGTGAATCCCAAATTACTGAATTACCAAATGCTCAACCACCCGACTATCCCACTGTATCATTTCCAGACGATCATCAAGAAAATCAACAATACACTGATCAAAATAATCTGGATAGTGATCAAAGTAATTTTTTAGATCCCAGCCTAGCACAGGAACCATGGACGTAATAGACCTATTTAATTTAACCCGTTTTAGTGCTCTTCCATATATAATTCCACCAAAGTCAAACTTAAAAATTCTAATAGACACTGCGTGCACAAAATCGCTTGTATCCGTCCTTGTAGCAAATAAATATTTTTTTAATAACATTACTCACGAACCATTTAAACTTACTAGCGCGCACGGTTCTTCTATACAAAATTTTAACGCTAATGTAGATTCATCTAAATTATTTCCCAACACCAAAACTCCCCTGAAATTTGGCATTTTTGACTTCCATCCTAAATTCGATTTATTGTTTGGAACAGACAGTCTTAAATTATTAGGTGCGAAAATTGATTTAGTAAATGATATACTAATCACACCTTTTGGCAATTTAACAATTCATTATGACAACAGACCCCCCCAATCTGAATATACTTACATCTTAAACAACGATTCTGAAACCGTAATCAAAATTCCAATCAAAAATATCTCAAATGGAGAAGGAATCATTCCTCATACCGATTTCAATAATTGTCTTAAAATTCATGAAGGTTTAATTTCAATTAAAAATAACGAAGCTATATGTACGGTAAAAAATAATTCGGATCGGTCATTTAGATTAACTATTAAAACCCCAATCCTTGTGAAACCAATCAGAATTTTTAAAAATAACGAATCTCATAATATAAATTTAATTAAAACAAAAGAATCAGATTTCAATGAAGTCAAAAATCTTATTCGCACGGACCATTTAAACGAAGAAGAAAAAAAAGAAATTCAAAATTTAATAAAACAATATTCTGATATATTTTATTTAAAAGGTACTCCACTAACTGCAAATACGCAAATCAAACATAAAATCCTAACTAAAGACGAGATCCCAGTCTATACTAAAAATTACCGATATCCTCAAATATTTCAAAACGAAGTGAAAAGACAAATTGACGAAATGCTAGAGCAACAAATCATTCGCCCTTCTTTTTCACCTTACAATAGTCCAATTTGGGTAGTTCCAAAAAAATTAGACCAATCGGGAATACAAAAGTGGAGAATAGTAATTGATTATAGGAAATTAAATGAGAAAACGGTCGATGATAAGTATCCTATTCCGCATATAACCGAACTGCTGGATAAATTAGGCAAAAGCAGTTACTTTTCAACAATCGACCTAACAAGTTCGTTTCATCAAATTTTATTGGATGAAGAGAGTATCCCTAAAACAGCATTCTCAACCGTAAACGGTCATTACGAGTTCCTAAGGTTACCTTTTGGATTAAAAAATAGTCCACCAACATTTATGAGAGTGATTAACAACATACTCATGGGCGTTCCAAATTGTGTTGCCTATTTAGATGATATAATAATTTACAGTACGTCCCTTCAGGAGCATTTATCAATTTTAAAGCAAGTTTTTAAAAAACTAAGAGAATCTAACTTAAAAATTCAGCCCGATAAAACCGAATTTCTAAAAAAGGAAATAGAATATTTAGGACATCTCGTCACATCAAACGGAGTAAAACCAAACCCTAATAAAATCCTTGCTATAAAAAATTATCCCATACCGAAGACTACTAAACAAATTAAAGCTTTCCTTGGACTACTAGGATATTATCGCCGTTTTATTCCAAATTTTGCACACCTCACAAAACCTTTGACCCAATGTTTAAAAAAAGGATCGAAAATTAACATCGCGGATAAAAATTATTTAGATAGTTTTGAAACCAGTAAAAATATTTTGATTAATAATCCCATCCTGCAATATCCGGACTTCAACAAAACATTTTGTTTAACGACAGATGCATCAAACGTAGCCTTGGGCGCTGTATTGTCACAGACGCACGGAGGGACGAGATCTTCCGATAGCTTACGCGAGCCGTACTTTAAACGAAAGTGAATCAAAACTGTCCACTATTGAACGCGAACTTCTAGCTATTGTTTGGGCTACCAAATATTTCCGACCATATCTTTATGGCAGAAAATTTATCATTCAAACGGATCACAAACCACTTCAGTGGTTACAATCATTAAAAGATCCAAACTCAAAATTATATCGTTGGAAACTAAAACTCGAAGAATTTAATTTTGAAATAAAATATAAGAAAGGTCATGAAAACAAAGTCGCTGACGCACTATCGCGAGTAGAAATTAATTTAACAGAATCTGAAGACCCTGATACTATTATTAATGATTTAATAGAACAATTTTACCGCGAAAATGAAACATCGGAAAATGCATCTCTTATCGTAAATTTTGATGAAAATGAAAATTTAGATAATATAACAGAAGAATCTGAAACAAATTCCGTTCACTCTAATACTTTAGGAAATACAATAATCGAAATACCAATAGCAGACTCTCCAGTAAATTTAGGAAAAAATCAGATTATTTTAAATTTAGTTGATATTAATCCCGCGAAACCCAAAATCGAAAAAACTGTTTAATAATACTAAAAACAGAATTATCGCTCAGATATCAAAGGAAAATTTCGAACAAGATATAATAAAATTAATTAAAGAATTCGTTGAACCAAAAGTTAAATATTATTTATTCTTTGAAACTGATTTTTATACCCAATTTTATGAAACCATGGTAAAATATTTTAAACATTCGGAATTAAATTTTGTAAAAACTACAAGTAGATTAATCGATATTCAAGATCCTGATGAACAAAATAGTTTAATAAATGATTACCACATTGGCAAAACAAACCACCGCGGTTCGGAGGAAACATTTAATCGAAAAAAAAGATTGTATTATTGGCCTAATATGAAAAACTTAATTCGAATTCAAATTAATAATTGCGAAATTTGTACGGTATCAAAATATGATCGGAATCCTTTAAAACTCCAATATAACGTTACTCAAACACCATCTACACCATTTGAAATAGTTCACATGGATACAATCACACTAGAAAACAAAAAATATTTAACTCTAATCGACTCCTTTTCAAAATTTGCGCAAGTTTATAAATTAAAAAATGGTCAAGCAACTGAAGTCGTTAATAAATTAATTTCTCATTTTTCTCATCACGGGTTACCAAAACAAATAATAACAGATAACGGTTTAGAATTTAGAAACTCATTATTATCCGATTTATTAAAATTACACAGAATCCAACTACATTATACAGCTACTCAATCACCTCAATCAAACGGACCCATTGAAAGATTTCATAGCACATTAATAGAACATTTACGGTTATTAAATAATAGAGACGAATTCAAAAAAGACGCAATGGAAAAAAAAATTAAATATGCCGTACTCGCGTATAACAACACTATTCATTCCATCACACAACTAAAGCCAATCGAAATAATATCTGGACATTTAGATATAGACTCGCCCGTTGCAATAGATCTCAATAATCAAATCATAAATGATTATGTTGCAAAACATAAAGAAAGAGTAAAAATTTTGCATGAACAAATAAATCATAGGAATCAGGTAGCAAAAGAAAAATATATAACCAGGATGAATAAAAATCGCGAAGAATTGCCAAACGAAATCCCGGAAACAGTATTTGTAGCTAATAGGCAAAAACAATCAAAATTAAAAAATAAATTTAAAAAGGAAAAGATTAAAAAAATAATTAAACATAGTAAAACCGCTGTAATTGATAAAAAACATTATAACACGCGAGAAAAAATTCATTTAAAAATATAAAGAGACCGCAAAAGAAAAGACAAACGTACCATGCAGGTAGGTAGAACCTCCAGATGATAGAGCTGGACCGAGTCAGCATTCTTAGAACTGAGATAAAGCACTCGCACCGGACACATTCTTTCGCTTAAGACAAGCTATAATTACAAGCTATAATAATTATGTTTATTTAAAACTAATTTTTTTAATATTAGTAAATAATTTTTTTTTTGCTTTAAAATAATTTTATTTTTCTTTAAAATAAAAAGCATAAGAAATAATTTAATATAAATAACAATTTAATATACACAATAAGGTCGCTGGATACGACTTATATTGATGTGAAAAGATGGCAGATAAAATGCCCAAACTATATAACAATAATAAAAAAAAAAAAAATAAAGAATGATAAAAAGAATAATTATTGTTGATAAACAACATAACGAGTTCAGGGAATATGAACTCTTACTAGTTTAAGAGATGGCATTATAAGCCAAATTATGGAAAATATTTTATACAATAAAATAGTATAATTAAATGATTAGACTTTAATTTTTATAATTTAATTTTTAGGTTAGTATCAACTCTCACTGCAGGGATGATAGAAATAAAAAATGTTACTTCTAACCTCGGCGTCATACCTATCAACCTAGGACACGCTAAATTGCAAACATCCCAACACACAATAATACACTTCTTAGACTTAGGACCACTATTTACGGAATATCTTTTCGTAAATCGGCAATTTGAAAATTACCTAAATGAATCACATTATAACAATTCAGTATTAAAAGAATTAAAAGTTCACATTAATATAATTAACAGTACAAGATTTATAATTAACGAAAAAATAAATAATATTAAACTACATGATACCAGGAATAACCGAGTTAAAAGAGGATTAATAAACGCTTTAGGCACTATTATAAAAGGTATAACCGGTAACTTAGATGCGTATGATAAAAAAGAATTTTCTGAATTAATGAAAACTCTTAAAGAAAATCAGGACCAGATTGTTGACCAAATACATAACCAATATTCCATAAACAGTGATTTAATTACTCAATTTAATAATACTATTAAAACCATACAAGAGAATACGCTGCATATTGCACGAAAAATTAATGATATAGGAACCGTAGTTAACTTGTTAACAATTAAAGAATTATTAGATCACATCCAACTTATTTTCTCTTTAATTTCTACTACTATTTCTGATATAGAAACTTCTTTAACATTTTGTAAATTAAATATTCTACATCCAGCTATAATTAATACAAAAACATTGTTTCAAGAATTAGAAAAGATAGCTCCACATTACAATAACAAATTTCTTTATCCATTTCAATTTAAATTTATCCTAGATATAGAACGCACAATATCTGTACAATGTGCTTTGCATGAAAATGAGATTATTTATACTTTAGCACTTCCAATTTTTGAAGAAACTGTTTATAGTTTGTATAATTTATACCCCATTCCATCTATTGTAAAGGATGAAATCATAACAATAATTCCAAAGTTCAAATATCTCTTAAATATTAATAACAACTTTAAATTTCTTAATCATCAATGTATCAAAAGAAACAGCATTCACCACTGTCATACAGCTGACTTATCTCACCACGATGACTTATGTATTCAAGATATTTTACAAAAATCATCCAGTGTAAATTGTCTTTACACACGTCTACATCAAGAAGAAAACCACATCGAAGAAATCCCAGGAACACGCTACATTCTCATAGCATTTTACAACCCGGATGATCTTCAAGTTCAACAAGAAAAAGAAACAGTAAACTATCATATGACAGGAATTTATTTAGTTAAAACAAACTTTAATTCAATTTTGTATCATAATAAAACTGTATTTTCATCCAGTCAAACTCATGGTTCTCTAACATTGTTTGATAAACAAACTTTAAATATTCAAGCCTCACAGCTTTTAAACACTACATTAGAAATTAAAAATTTAAAATTTCATGAATTACAAACCTCACATCTTTCACATCTTGTATCAACAAAACATACCTATAACTCTAACACTCTACACATAATTATTTTGTGGATAATTTTTATTTGTATTATCATCTTTATATTAACCTTTGTAACTTTTATTTATTATTTTTACAAAACTAGAATTGTAACTCATTTCACCCAAAGCAGTGAAATTCGTATCTAGGTGGGGAGGAGTTACACTATATATTTTTCCTTAGATATTTTTAATTTTAAGCTTTGACTCCTAACCATTGTAATCTATTTCTTAGAAACCCCTCGTGGGAACTTGCTCTCCTGTGAACTGTAATGTTAGCATAAAGCTTCCTAGAAGAAGCCATTGTAACCCTTTATAAACCTCAAGAAATTTTGTAATTCTCTCTCAGTACATCCAGAGCCGTCTCCACGCCACTCTTCTTTCTGATATTGTAACTTTTATTGAATAAACTTCTTTTTTAAAAAAGTCTTTACTTTTAAATTGAAGATAACTTATATATATTCTAGTATCAGTATTGTCATTTGATAATGCTTACCAGATTAATTTTTTTTTTTTTTTTCTTACATGTTTTATTAAATAAATATTATAAGCTGCCTCTCTAATGGGTGATAAATAATTTGGATGAGAAAGAATCCATTTATACAATATATACTATTAAATTAAATAAAAAGAAAAAATCCTTTAACTATACAATATGAATGAGCCATATGTTTAGGGAGGTTGGAAAGGTTTTGATGGAATTTGGAAAATTTAAGGTGTACCAGACTTGAAAGGCAAGAAACTGCTCGTCATTTTCGAATACTCTATTATTTACAAGACAAGCGTCCAAAGCTCCCAAATAGAAAAGACTTATTTACGTGGCAGTAATTAGATCATTTTGAGCATACGGAGTTGAACTTTGAGGCTTCACTAAACCTTCCAATACTTCTGCTTACACTACAAAATTATTTGCAAAATCCTCAATGCTTCTAGTTTTGTCACAAACTTATCTATAGATATATTAATGATTTGGCCCAAAATGCCTCTTGAATCTGGTATAAAGAAGAGTCTGTGTTGTATAATTTAATGACATTGAAGAGAATTAGTTACTTTACGCTTCATATCCACCACTGCAGCTATTCACTGCACCTTCGCTGTCAAGGTCTTGATCTCCGCTAAAAGGAACCTGTTGAACGTGTATCTGAACGAACTTAGTCAGAGGATGTCTCGTGAATGTACCATCCACTTCAAGCAGTCATAGTTTTTTTATAGCGACTAATGATCGTGGACTAAGATTACCTAAACAAGGTAACACTTTTTTTTTTCGACGTAGCTAAATTCAGGAATTAATTCAACGCTATCAAAGTATAAGCCTACCTGTCATAGAAACCATAATAAAGTAAAATAAGAGGTATTGAAAAATGACCCCTTGAGCCTATCGGCTAAAGAAAGAATAGCACGGAACATGTTTTAGGGGTTGTCTTAGTAACAGTCGATCCTCATATGTTTTTTTGTTTTTTTCTTCGCTAACCTGTGATTCATTTGCCTACAGCATATAATTTTTTTAATTAAATATCTTAATCCTGCTAACCGTCTATACTCATATCTTTTATAAAAAAAAATTTCCGCTTACCTGTATGATTTTAAATTAAATTAACAATTAATGAATATAATAATGATTAAACATCTTGCTTGAAGATACTCATTTCAAGGGTACTCATTTCAGCAGTAGTGATGTCGGAATGGGTAGCTGCAGTAAACAAGATGATAACGCATCATTTACTTCAAAACACCCGAGAGGGATCGAACAAGATCGGTCAATTCCAGGTTAAATTTTCTCATTTCGTATCAGGAGAAAATATTCAAAACGAGCTCACTCATTAGGACCTCCTAGTCAAAGAAAAGTTGAGTTCCTAACTGCTCCTACTCTTCTCATATCAAACTATCAAACTACGCGTAACGCCCTCTAGTCCAGTAAAATAAGGGTTTGCCGAAGAATACGTTTTTGGGGAACCCGAGTAGTCCAGTAAAATAAGGCTCCAAAAGTCTGTTTTCAAGAAAAAACTGCCAAACCTTTATTCTCAACGGATGTGTATGTTTTTTTGGGTTGCTGAATCCGAATCTGAAGTTTGCTACCACGGCAGACGTCGGTTTCATACCTAAAATCGCAAAACACCGCCCAAAATACCGGATATTCTCGGTTATTTACCTATAACACGAAAACAAAGCTTTTTTTTGAAGCAATTATCTAAATATTAATTGTACCTGGAACTATCACTTACAAAATAAATAAAACTACTCTATTTTTTTTTTTTTTAATCTAAAAGCTTGTCAAATTTACTATTAGACTTTATATATGACGTTGTAATCGGGTCCCTTGTAATACATATGCCAGAACGCTAAAGATCCCGTACTTTTGTGAAATCCACGTATTTTTGGCATATTTTTCACTATAACTCCGATTCTAAATTTCATTTTTTCATCTCAAAGCTGGTTAAATTTAGTATTAGATCATAAATATGTAATTTACATTAAATCCCGTGAAGCCCCCACGCCAGGCCACTGAACATGTCATAATTGTCACATTTTGTCAAAATATACACATTTAAGTTGTTAGCGTGGGTGTTACATGTTAATTGGAAAATGACCGGTATTTTGGGCGTTTTTTTGCGATTTTAGGTATGAAGCCCACGTCTGCCGTGGTAGCAAACTTCAGATTCGGATTCAGCACCCCAAAAAACATAAAGACCCGTAGAGAATAAAAGTTCAGCAGTTTCTTCTTGAAAACAGACCTTTGTAGTCTTATTTTACTGGACTATTAAGGTTTCCCAAAAACGTATTGCTTTTGATCAACTAGGTCACAGGTAAAACATGTTCCATATTTTAAAAAAAAAAGTATGAGCCTGAAGCCTGGTTCCAGTAAGTGATCGAACTTATTTGGTGGCCCTGAAATTTGTGGAGGATTAATGATGAAATATTTCTTTGTAGTGATGTATTCTTTTTTTAAACGAATGAGCCAGCTAGGATATCACTTAATCACACTAATATCACTTATTCTTATCACTTTTTTTATTTTTTATTTATTCTTATCACTTATTTATCACTTATTTTTATCACACTAATATAACTTATTCTTCTTCACACTTTCCGCCTTCCTTCTACTCCACTACTCATCCACTTGGACTGCTTCTCCCGCTCTTCCTTAGTCCATTTTCTCCTCCATCTCTTCCTCTTCCCCACAAGAACCCTAACTTCTTTTAGTTTTTTCCAAAAAAAGATCTCTATCCAAGCAGTCTTTATCTGTAATTTTAGCCTGCCCAGTTCCTATTTTAATTGTTTGACATATCCCCTTATACTTTTATAACTGCAGAATTTGTCAAATATTTTCTAATTTAGTCTCGTATTGTTCATTCTGATCAAGTGCCCATAGAACCACAGTTTCTTGATCCTGATGGCTATTTCCGGATTCTCCAAATTCCTATATATTTATTCATTAGATTTTTACCTATATCCCTCTTGCTTTATTTTGGGTGCGTGAATCCTCCTCAGAATTTTCCTCTCAATCTCCCAGCTCGGAAGGCAGACTGTTTCCATACCATACAGTATCACTGGTTGTAGATGTTTCTAGTGGCGAAGTTCAATCTTTCCAGTTTAGCTATTCTTCTGCTATGGATACCCTATCCGTTCCGTTGCTATATTGTCTTCTCTAGGCATTTAAACCTTTTGGTTAATTTTATTTTTCTCATATTTTGTGTCCACTATTTTCTTGCTATAGTGATAATTTCTGTTTTTTCTTACGAGATCTGTAGTCCCGTTTTTAAGATGTCAAGGCGCGATTTTCGCTTAATTTCGTTTTATAAATTTATAACTCGGTCAGAACAGGGCTCTAACAGCTCAAAACATTAACATCCGTGGTCGCGGAAGCGAGTACTACGTTCAACAGTGGTTCGAAAATTCCGAGAGATATTGCAAACTTGAAGACAAAGAATGTCGTGGAACGAATCCGTGCCTTGATGAAGATGTTAGTACAGGTTTTGTCAATAAAGAACCCGGAACAACTGTTCTAGAACGTGAGGAGTAGCTCTCAATCAGCAATTTGGCAAAAATGTTACTGTGAGTTCGTCTAAAACAGATTTCCAAATTTAAGAACAGTTTAAGTCCAGGCAAGATGGCCGCAACTACACTACACGTCTAGTTACGCTCTGTCTTTCTGTCTTTCTCTATCGCACATTAACTGAATTATCTCCTTCATAGTTAGTTAATAGTGAGTGACATTATTAATATTCAAATACTCTGACATTTAATTTAAGTGAGATGAGTGGAAACAATCTTAAATTAAATAAACAGTGAAATAATACAGGCCCGCCGTATTATAATCCAGTGCTAGCTAACTATATACAGCCGTTATCTCCACGGTCAAGGCTGGCTTTATTTGTTTCTCAAGCCTCTGTAACGTACATAGCTAGAGTTATTATTATTTTTTTTTTTTCCTAGAACAATTTTTTTTTATTATTTTTTTCTTCTTCATAATTTTTATTTTTATTTTTAAATAATGTCTACCCTTGATTTAAATATTGTATCTAGTTTAGATATTTAAGAATTAATTTTTAGTTTTTATTTTTGATCAAATTCAGTTTTATTACTTTAGTTTATTTGTGTTTAATATTATAATGGAAATCGTTCCCACATCTGGTGACGAATCGGAGGAAGAGGCCCCTTATTCAGAAATAAGCGAGACCGATTCCCAATCAAGAAGAACGCTTCAAAAACGCCTCAGAAACTCCGCCCCAGGATCAGCGGGCAATTCGCCTAATAAAAAAAAAAAATAAAACATCCAAACCAAAAAAGCCACTCAATAATTCTAACCATCAAACCCGCAGTAAAACCTCTGCAGCCAGAACATTTCAACCAACTTTACCAACCAACTCAACTGTCAATGAGTCCACCCCTTCAACCAGTAATATTAATAATAACAATATAAACACAAATCCACAGCATACTACTGACCCAGACCCGCCACCTATCTATGTCACTAAAATAGAAAACTTCATGTCATTCTGCCAAGAAATTTCAGCATTAATTGGAGAGACCAATTTCAATTGTTTTCCGGGTCAAAGACGTAAAAATAAAAACATCAACCAAAGAAAATTATAAAAAAACTGACAAATCACTTAGCCAGCCACAATTACGATTTTCATTGTTATCAACTAAAAGAAGAGAAAGCATATAGAGTGGTATTGCGGGGTCTCCATTCTTCTACCCCAACCAGCGCCATCAAACACGACTTAGAGGCTATTGGCCACAACGTGAGGCAAGTTTCGTGTGTCCTTCACCCAAAAGAAAAATACCCTCTACCACTATTCTTCGTAGACTTAGAGCCAGCTCGTAACAATGAGGAAATATTTGAAGTAACAAGACTGGTCTACTCATGCATACGGTTTGAAGAACCACGAAGAAGGGCAACAATAGTCCAATGTACTCGGTGCCAAAGTCTAGGGCATACCAAGACTTACTGCCACCACGAGGAAAGGTGCGTAAAATGTGCTGGCCCACACGCTACGGAAACATGCCAGAAAACAAGAGATACGCCAGCGATATGCGCTCTATGTGGAAATGATCACCCCGCAAGTTACAGAGGATGTACAGTATACAAAACTGCTCAAAATCAGAGAAATTTAAATTCAGCCCCCAAACAAAATCATAGGGACCAATCATCAGACATCCGTAATCAAGAAGTACCTCCAGGAACGCAAGAAGCTCAATCGCACAGAACAGGACATCAACAATCCAGCACAGCACGAAATCATCCACCACGACAACAAGCATCTTACGCTGAGAAGATTAGATATCAACCTAGACCTCAGGCGCCTCAAATCTCCCAACCCCAGCCCCAGACCGCTCAATTTCAATCTCAACCCCCACAACAGAAAATTCCTCTTCATCATTTACCTCTAAAAGTCAATCTACCACCAGAGAAGATACAACCGCTTCCTATCCAACATCATATTCACTCCTATCCTTCATCTCAAGTAGCAACAACAGTAGAAACTGCACCTCGTATCTCACAAATAGTGCAGCCCCCAACTAACACTCCAGTTGAAACAACCAATCCAACCCATACCATGGAATCATATCCGCTGCCCAACCAAAATCCTACCGATATCTCCGCCATCCTCTCCTCATTCCTTCGAGAACTACAAGACACCATCAGACCACTCATAACCCTACTTACCAGAGCACTTACAGAAATTCCGTTTAATGTTGCAAGATGAACGCTAAGCCTCTAGCTATCATTTTATGGAATGCCAACGGACTACAAAATCACCGAGACGAACTCGACATTTTTCTCCATGACAATAAAATAGATATTGCCCTACTGACTGAGACTCACTTTACTCAACGTTCGTATTTTTACATACGCGACTACACTACTTACAGATCAGACCACCCAGATAATACCTCTCATGGCGGATCTTGCATCCTTATCCACAAATCAGTATCCCATTCTCTGATTCCTTCTACTCCAACTGACACCATTCAATCCGTCTCTGTAAACATTTCTACTCGTCCTTTTAACATAAATTTTTCAGCTGTATACTGCCCTCCTGGCAATTCCCTTTCATACAACCATCTCGATTCCTTATTCCGATCCTTCGGACCGCGCTTTATCGCTGGAGGAGACTACAACGCCAAACACCAGCGATGGGGTTGTAGAACATCTAACTCCCGTGGCAGCATCCTATCCCGTATTGCAACCTCCAACTGCTATTCTGTCCTTTCACCCTTGAACCCTACTTATTGGCCTACCTCACTTAAAAAACGTCCTGATATCCTTGATATATTCATTTCTTCCCAAAGTTCCTCCTCTCAGACCATTATAAAATCCATGGACGACCTTTCATCAGATCATAGCCCTGTTCTGCTTCACTTCCATTCAAATCCCGTTCCTAAACCCTCCCTTCCTAGACTGATTTCAGGACGTGTAGATTGGGACAAATTTCGAACTGATCTTGAAAATAAACTGGACCTGAACATTCCCCTTAAAACTAAAGAAGACATAAACTTAGCCATTGACAAACTAACATCATCAATCAAAATTAGTATTACTGAAAATACCGCTCCCCGAAAAATTCATGATAGTCAACAGAATAACTTACCACAGCATATTCGCTCCTTATTGACAGAAAAACGCAGAGCGAGGGCGAAGTGGCACCGTACTAGATACCCATCAGACAAACATAATTACAACAGTTTAACGAACAAACTAAAGACAGAAATCAGAAAGTTTAAAATCCAAAACCTACATAACCATACTCAAAACCTCAATACTTCAGACAAGTCATTATGGATAACGACGAAAAAAAACTCCTTGGTTTCAAAAATTTTAATCACCCTCTGCTAACAGACTCTCAAACCTGGACAAGATCAGACGAAGAAAAATCCCAATTCTTTGGTCTTCATCTCTTTAAAACTTTCAACCCCCATCCTGATGTCTTCAATCCTGCTCACTTTGAATGTATTGAAGCAGAACTAAATATTCCACTCCAAATGTCTCCTCCTCCTAATGCATTCCATCCTTCCGAAGTATCAAATATAATCCTCAGATTACCCTCCAACAAAGCCCCTGGACATGACCTGATTACAGCCCATATCCTAAAACTCCTTCCTCGAAAAGCAATCCTATTTCTTACATTTATATATAATTCTGTACTCCGCACCACATATTTCCCCGATCCTTGGAAATTATCCATAGTAAAGATGATACCTAAGACCAAAAAGCCTCCTGAACTCCCATCCTCATATCGTCCAATATCACTCTTGCCTATTATGGGCAAAATCCTGGAAAAAACTCATTCTGAAACGATTGTATCCCATCCTACATTCCAATCACATCATCCCAGATCACCAGTTTGGTTTTCGAATGTCTCACTCCACTATCCAGCAATGCCATCGTGTGGTGGACGTGGTCTCCTCAGCACTGGAGCGCGGAATGTACTGCACGGGAGCCTTTCTCGATGTAGAACAAGCTTTTGACCGAGTCTGGCACCAGGGCCTGCTTTACAAACTCCGTAAATTCCTCCCTCCAACCTACTTCCTTATCATCTGCTCCTATCTCAGTGATAGAAACTTCAAAATTAATCATAACTTTTCCTATTCTTCCCTGTTTGTCCAAAATGCTGGCGTTCCTCAAGGTAGTATCCTAGGTCCCATCCTTTACACGGTGTATACAGCTGATATCCCGACCCATCCTAGCACCATCCTCACGACGTATGCTGATGACACATGTGTGTTATCAGTGAACAATGATCCCTTCATTGCCTCCCAAACACTCCAATCTCATGTGATAAACCTTCAGGAATGGTGTCGAAATTGGAGAATTAAAATAAATCCAGTCAAATCTCACCAAATAACCTTTACCCTTCGTCGTAAACCTACGACTTCCTGTCCTCCAGTATCCTTCAACAATATTCCACTGATCCCTGTTGAACAGATCCGCTATCTAGGACTTCAACTGGACAAACGTTTAACTTGGAATCCTCATACAAGACTTAAACGACAGGAAACTGCTCGTCGTTTTCGACTTCTTCAACATTTACTAGACAGACGTTCAAAACTCCCGATTTTCTACAAAAGACTCATTTACATGACAGTTATCAGACCTATTTGGACATACGGAGTTGAGCTCTGGGGCTCAACTAAACCTTCTAATTCTTCTCGTATCCAATCCTTACAATCCAAAATCCTTCGAAAAATCCTTAATGCTCCTTACTTTGTTACAAATAAACTTATTCATAAAGATCTTAATGTCCCATATGTTGCTGATTTAGCCCAAACCAGATACCTATCCTTCCATAGTAAGCTCCATAACCACTCCAATCCACTAGTCTCCCAACTTGCTTCCTATTCCATTCCTGATAATCCTCCGAGGCGTCTGAAAAGAAGATGGCCTAGAGACCTTTTAGTGTAGAATTTATTGAAGTGCTACTAGTGAATAGTTCTTCACATGTTATTTACATGCCATTGTATTTACTTTCAACACATTTACTTGTTGTATATATTTTATACAGTTGTAAATTTCAATCAATAAAAAAAAAAAAAAAAAAAAAAAAAAAAAAAGAACAGTTTACACATCTGACTTAGAAGACAAGAAACTGCTCGTCGTTTCCGCCTATTACAACATTCACTAGCATTCAAAGCTTCCGATAAATTACAAAAGACTTATTAACATGACAGTAATTAGAACTATTTGGACATATGGAGTCGAGCTTTTGGGCTCCACTAAACCTTCCAACTCCTCTCGTATCCATTCCTTACTATAACAAATTCTCTCGTATCTTCATCCTTTTTCGGACCAAATATTCTATGCAGTAGTTTATTTTCGAAATCTTTAAGGCGTTGTTCCTCCCTTAACGTAACCAGCCATTTCGCTTCCGTAGAGAACTGTTGTTAGTATAATTGTTTTCTATATTATAATTTTTAAATTTCTGGAGAGTAAGCGCGAACTAAGTGATTTTGCGACCGAGAAATAACAAATATTTTAGGCTTTTAAAGGTATTCGTTATATGTCAATTTTGACTAAATACACTATTGTTGAGATCAACTGTTTCATTTGATTTAATCTAAAAAGTTGAACCTAACAATAACAAAGCGTCGTCCGGGTCAGCTAGTAGTAAATAAGATATTTTTTTTCACTTTAAAAAATAATGTTTTATTTGAAATTTTACGTATATAATAAATACATGTGTATATATTATGTTTATAATAAAGTGTTACAGTAAACAGAAGAAACAAAACACAGTAGTGTGAAAAATAAACCCAACACTTTTTAAAATTCAAATAATGTTAATCCCAGCAAATAACCTTTACTCTCCGTCGAAAACCTACCTCATCCTGTCCTCCTGTTTCCTTTAATGGTGTACCGCTAAATAATGTGGAAAAAATACGATAACTTGGATTTCATCTGGACTAGAGATTTACCTGGAACCCTCATACAAGATTGAAAGGACATGAAGCTGCACGTCGATTTCGACTACTACAACACTTACTTGACAAACGTTCAAATCTCCCGATTCACTACAAAAAACTTATCTATATGACAATTATCAGACCTATTTGGACTTACGGTATAGAGTTATGGAGATCCACCAAACCATCGAATTCTGACCGCATCCAATCACTCCAATCCAAAATCCTAGATGCTCCTTACTTTGTCACAAATGAAATCATCCACAATGACCTTAATATTCCATACGTCGCTGATTTGGCACGAACCAGATACCTCTACTTTCATAATAAACTCACTCCTCCTCCAAATCCACTTGTTGCGCAACTTGCTTCCCATTCCATTCCTGGCAATCCTCCGAGGCAACTGAAAAGAAGATGGCCTCGGGATCTTCTTTTGTAAATTTCATTAGAGTACTACCAATGGGTAGTTCCTCTACAAGTCTTAATCATGTTATCGTATTGCATTGTATACAGCCTATTTACTAGATTTTCTAATACAGTTGTAAATTTCAATTAATAAAAGATTTAAAAAAAAAAAAATAATAATGTTCATTCAAATGATATTTGTACTGTTTATTTACTCATTAGATCTTGTCGGATTGCACTTTGGACTCTTATCTCTTATTTTAGAGGCATTGAGTTGTATGCTAATGGTAATCCAAAGTTTAGTTTGAAAATAAATGAAAGGAGTCCACCCCTTCAACCAGTAATATTAATAATAACAATATAAACACAAATCCACAGCATACTACTGACCCAGACCCGCCACCTATCTATGTCACTAAAATAGAAAACTTCATGTCATTCTGCCAAGAAATTTCAGCATTAATTGGAGAGACCAATTTCAATTGTTTTCCCGGGTCAAAGACGTAAAAATAAAAACATCAACCAAAGAAAATTATAAAAAACTGACAAATCACTTAGCCAGCCACAATTACGATTTTCATTGTTATCAACTAAAAGAAGAGAAAGCATATAGAGTGGTATTGCGGGGTCTCCATTCTTCTACCCCAACCAGCGCCATCAAACACGACTTAGAGGCTATTGGCCACAACGTGAGGCAAGTTTCGTGTGTCCTTCACCCAAAAGAAAAATACCCTCTACCACTATTCTTCGTAGACTTAGAGCCAGCTCGTAACAATGAGGAAATATTTGAAGTAACAAGACTGGTCTACTCATGCATACGGTTTGAAGAACCACGAAGAAGGGCAACAATAGTCCAATGTACTCGGTGCCAAAGTCTAGGGCATACCAAGACTTACTGCCACCACGAGGAAAGGTGCGTAAAATGTGCTGGCCCACACGCTACGGAAACATGCCAGAAAAAAACAAGAGATACGCCAGCGATATGCGCTCTATGTGGAAATGATCACCCCGCAAGTTACAGAGGATGTACAGTATACAAAACTGCTCAAAATCAGAGAAATTTAAATTCAGCCCCCAAACAAAATCATAGGGACCAATCATCAGACATCCGTAATCAAGAAGTACCTCCAGGAACGCAAGAAGCTCAATCGCACAGAACAGGACATCAACAATCCAGCACAGCACGAAATCATCCACCACGACAACAAGCATCTTACGCTGAGAAGATTAGATATCAACCTAGACCTCAGGCGCCTCAAATCTCCCAACCCCAGCCCCAGACCGCTCAATTTCAATCTCAACCCCCACAACAGAAAATTCCTCTTCATCATTTACCTCTAAAAGTCAATCTACCACCAGAGAAGATACAACCGCTTCCTATCCAACATCATATTCACTCCTATCCTTCATCTCAAGTAGCAACAACAGTAGAAACTGCACCTCGTATCTCACAAATAGTGCAGCCCCCAACTAACACTCCAGTTGAAACAACCAATCCAACCCATACCATGGAATCATATCCGCTGCCCAACCAAAATCCTACCGATATCTCCGCCATCCTCTCCTCATTCCTTCGAGAACTACAAGACACCATCAGACCACTCATAACCCTACTTACCAGAGCACTTACAGAAATTCCGTTAATGTTGCAAGATGAACGCTAAGCCTCTAGCTATCATTTTATGGAATGCCAACGGACTACAAAATCACCGAGACGAACTCGACATTTTTCTCCATGACAATAAAATAGATATTGCCCTACTGACTGAGACTCACTTTACTCAACGTTCGTATTTTTACATACGCGACTACACTACTTACAGATCAAACCACCCAGATAATACCTCTCATGGCGGATCTTGCATCCTTATCCACAAATCAGTATCCCATTCTCTGATTCCTTCTACTCCAACTGACACCATTCAATCCGTCTCTGTAAACATTTCTACTCGTCCTTTTAACATAAATTTTTCAGCTGTATACTGCCCTCCTGGCAATTCCCTTTCATACAACCATCTCGATTCCTTATTCCGATCCTTCGGACCGCGCTTTATCGCTGGAGGAGACTACAACGCCAAACACCAGCGATGGGGTTGTAGAACATCTAACTCCCGTGGCAGCATCCTATCCCGTATTGCAACCTCCAACTGCTATTCTGTCCTTTCACCCTTGAACCCTACTTATTGGCCTACCTCACTTAAAAAACGTCCTGATATCCTTGATATATTCATTTCTTCCCAAAGTTCCTCCTCTCAGACCATTATAAAATCCATGGACGACCTTTCATCAGATCATAGCCCTGTTCTGCTTCACTTCCATTCAAATCCCGTTCCTAAACCCTCCCTTCCTAGACTGATTTCAGGACGTGTAGATTGGGACAAATTTCGAACTGATCTTGAAAATAAACTGGACCTGAACATTCCCCTTAAAACTAAAGAAGACATAAACTTAGCCATTGACAAACTAACATCATCAATCAAAATTAGTATTACTGAAAATACCGCTCCCCGAAAAATTCATGATAGTCAACAGAATAACTTACCACAGCATATTCGCTCCTTATTGACAGAAAAAACGCAGAGCGAGGGCGAAGTGGCACCGTACTAGATACCCATCAGACAAACATAATTACAACAGTTTAACGAACAAACTAAAGACAGAAATCAGAAAGTTTAAAATCCAAAACCTACATAACCATACTCAAAACCTCAATACTTCAGACAAGTCATTATGGATAACGACGAAAAAAACTCCTTGGTTTCAAAAATTTTAATCACCCTCTGCTAACAGACTCTCAAACCTGGACAAGATCAGACGAAGAAAAATCCCAATTCTTTGGTCTTCATCTCTTTAAAACTTTCAACCCCCATCCTGATGTCTTCAATCCTGCTCACTTTGAATGTATTGAAGCAGAACTAAATATTCCACTCCAAATGTCTCCTCCTCCTAATGCATTCCATCCTTCCGAAGTATCAAATATAATCCTCAGATTACCCTCCAACAAAGCCCCTGGACATGACCTGATTACAGCCCATATCCTAAAACTCCTTCCTCGAAAAGCAATCCTATTTCTTACATTTATATATAATTCTGTACTCCGCACCACATATTTCCCCGATCCTTGGAAATTATCCATAGTAAAGATGATACCTAAGACCAAAAAGCCTCCTGAACTCCCATCCTCATATCGTCCAATATCACTCTTGCCTATTATGGGCAAAATCCTGGAAAAACTCATTCTGAAACGATTGTATCCCATCCTACATTCCAATCACATCATCCCAGATCACCAGTTTGGTTTTCGAATGTCTCACTCCACTATCCAGCAATGCCATCGTGTGGTGGACGTGGTCTCCTCAGCACTGGAGCGCGGAATGTACTGCACGGGAGCCTTTCTCGATGTAGAACAAGCTTTTGACCGAGTCTGGCACCAGGGCCTGCTTTACAAACTCCGTAAATTCCTCCCTCCAACCTACTTCCTTATCATCTGCTCCTATCTCAGTGATAGAAACTTCAAAATTAATCATAACTTTTCCTATTCTTCCCTGTTTGTCCAAAATGCTGGCGTTCCTCAAGGTAGTATCCTAGGTCCCATCCTTTACACGGTGTATACAGCTGATATCCCGACCCATCCTAGCACCATCCTCACGACGTATGCTGATGACACATGTGTGTTATCAGTGAACAATGATCCCTTCATTGCCTCCCAAACACTCCAATCTCATGTGATAAACCTTCAGGAATGGTGTCGAAATTGGAGAATTAAAATAAATCCAGTCAAATCTCACCAAATAACCTTTACCCTTCGTCGTAAACCTACGACTTCCTGTCCTCCAGTATCCTTCAACAATATTCCACTGATCCCTGTTGAACAGATCCGCTATCTAGGACTTCAACTGGACAAACGTTTAACTTGGAATCCTCATACAAGACTTAAACGACAGGAAACTGCTCGTCGTTTTCGACTTCTTCAACATTTACTAGACAGACGTTCAAAACTCCCGATTTTCTACAAAAGACTCATTTACATGACAGTTATCAGACCTATTTGGACATACGGAGTTGAGCTCTGGGGCTCAACTAAACCTTCTAATTCTTCTCGTATCCAATCCTTACAATCCAAAATCCTTCGAAAAATCCTTAATGCTCCTTACTTTGTTACAAATAAACTTATTCATAAAGATCTTAATGTCCCATATGTTGCTGATTTAGCCCAAACCAGATACCTATCCTTCCATAGTAAGCTCCATAACCACTCCAATCCACTAGTCTCCCAACTTGCTTCCTATTCCATTCCTGATAATCCTCCGAGGCGTCTGAAAAGAAGATGGCCTAGAGACCTTTTAGTGTAGAATTTATTGAAGTGCTACTAGTGAATAGTTCTTCACATGTTATTTACATGCCATTGTATTTACTTTCAACACATTTACTTGTTGTATATATTTTATACAGTTGTAAATTTCAATCAATAAAAAAAAAAAAAAAAAAAAAAAAAAAAAAAAGAACAGTTTACACATCTGACTTAGAAGACAAGAAACTGCTCGTCGTTTCCGCCTATTACAACATTCACTAGCATTCAAAGCTTCCGATAAATTACAAAAGACTTATTAACATGACAGTAATTAGAACTATTTGGACATATGGAGTCGAGCTTTTGGGCTCCACTAAACCTTCCAACTCCTCTCGTATCCATTCCTTACTATAACAAATTCTCTCGTATCTTCATCCTTTTTCGGACCAAATATTCTATGCAGTAGTTTATTTTCGAAATCTTTAAGGCGTTGTTCCTCCCTTAACGTAACCAGCCATTTCGCTTCCGTAGAGAACTGTTGTTAGTATAATTGTTTTCTATATTATAATTTTTAAATTTCTGGAGAGTAAGCGCGAACTAAGTGATTTTGCGACCGAGAAATAACAAATATTTTAGGCTTTTAAAGGTATTCGTTATATGTCAATTTTGACTAAATACACTATTGTTGAGATCAACTGTTTCATTTGATTTAATCTAAAAAGTTGAACCTAACAATAACAAAGCGTCGTCCGGGTCAGCTAGTAGTAAATAAGATATTTTTTTTTCACTTTAAAAAATAATGTTTTATTTGAAATTTTACGTATATAATAAATACATGTGTATATATTATGTTTATAATAAAGTGTTACAGTAAACAGAAGAAACAAAACACAGTAGTGTGAAAAATAAACCCAACACTTTTTAAAATTCAAATAATGTTAATCCCAGCAAATAACCTTTACTCTCCGTCGAAAACCTACCTCATCCTGTCCTCCTGTTTCCTTTAATGGTGTACCGCTAAATAATGTGGAAAAAATACGATAACTTGGATTTCATCTGGACTAGAGATTTACCTGGAACCCTCATACAAGATTGAAAGGACATGAAGCTGCACGTCGATTTCGACTACTACAACACTTACTTGACAAACGTTCAAATCTCCCGATTCACTACAAAAAACTTATCTATATGACAATTATCAGACCTATTTGGACTTACGGTATAGAGTTATGGAGATCCACCAAACCATCGAATTCTGACCGCATCCAATCACTCCAATCCAAAATCCTAGATGCTCCTTACTTTGTCACAAATGAAATCATCCACAATGACCTTAATATTCCATACGTCGCTGATTTGGCACGAACCAGATACCTCTACTTTCATAATAAACTCACTCCTCCTCCAAATCCACTTGTTGCGCAACTTGCTTCCCATTCCATTCCTGGCAATCCTCCGAGGCAACTGAAAAGAAGATGGCCTCGGGATCTTCTTTTGTAAATTTCATTAGAGTACTACCAATGGGTAGTTCCTCTACAAGTCTTAATCATGTTATCGTATTGCATTGTATACAGCCTATTTACTAGATTTTCTAATACAGTTGTAAATTTCAATTAATAAAAGATTTAAAAAAAAAAAAAAATAATAATGTTCATTCAAATGATATTTGTACTGTTTATTTACTCATTAGATCTTGTCGGATTGCACTTTGGACTCTTATCTCTTATTTTAGAGGCATTGAGTTGTATGCTAATGGTAATCCAAAGTTTAGTTTGAAAATAAATGAAAGGAGTCCACATTACAGCGAACTAAGCAGTGAAAAAAAGAAGCAATAATTCTCGCTTTAAGTAAAGAGAATTTTTCTTACCGATATATTAGTAATAAAGTAGGTTGTGCTCCATCAACTGTGAGTAGGTTTTTAAAAAAATATCGGTCTTCAGGCTCTTTAGGATTTAAACATTTGTGTGGTCGCAAGAAAAAGGCAAATGAGAGGGAAGATCGTATATTGCAACAGCTTTGCCTGAAAAACAGGACCTTAACTTCTACAGAGTTAGCTGCAGAAAGGAATACAGTCACAGGTGTTAATGTCTCTGCATAAACTGTTCGTCGAAGATTATTAAAAGCAGGACTGAATACACGCCGGCCACTAAAAAAAAAACGCTATTAACAAAAAAAAAAAAAAAAAAAAAAGCGGAAAGCTCGTCTTTGTTGGGCTCGAAAACATCAAAACTGGACACAAGAAGTCTGGAACTCTGTTATATTTTTTGATCAAGACTAAAACGACAAGAAACTGTCCGTCGTCTTAGACTACTTCAACAGTTGTTAGACAAACGTTCAAAGCTCCCAATTAATTAAAAAAGACTCATGTATATGACTGTGAATAGACCTATTTGGACGTACGGAGTTGATCTTAAGGCCTCCAATAAACCATCCAATTAATATCGTATCCAATCCTTACAATCCAAAATCCTTCTTAAAATCCTCAATGCTCCTTACTTTGTCACCAATAAACGTATCCATAAAGATCTTAATGTTCCATATGTTGTTTATTTAGCCCAAACCAGATACCTATCCTTTCATTATAAGCTCCATAATCACTCAAATCCGTTAGTTTCTCAACTTGCTTTCCACTCCATTCCTGATAATCCTTCGAGGCGTCTGAAACGAAGATGGCCTAGAGACCTTCTAGTGTAGAAGTTTTAATAAAGTGCTACTTTATTGAAATTTTAACATGTTATCATAATCGTTGTTAATACATTTACTTGATGTATATATTTTTTACAGTTGTAAATTTCAATAAATGTAAAAAAAAAAAAAAAAAAAAAAAAAAAAAAAATTCTGATGAATCGAAATTTAATACCCATGGCACAAATGGAATTTACTATGTGAGACGAAGAAAAGGTTAGGCCCTCAATTTTTAAAATCGACATTAAAGTTTCCGGTGAGTGTTATGTTCTGGGATTGTATTTCAAGTGAAGGTTTAGGTTCCTTCAACTATTCTCGATGGGACATTGCCAGCCCATGGCTACATACATATTTAAAAGTAAATACAGGTTTTTAAACCGTTGCATCCATTTTTCACACTACTGTGTCATTCATGACACTTAGGTCAAGTTATATGGTATTACGAATTATAGTTGGCTTGACAGTATTTATCATTTGTTTATTTCGAAAATTAAGTTACCGAATAAAGCATTCACTTGCCAAGAACTCGATATACGACATAGTTATAATATATTATAATTAATTTATTTAATTCAAATATTTTATTAGTTATAATATATATTTTAATGGTTAAGGAACTAACTGCTTGTTATGGCTCACCTTCGATGACGGCTTGACAAGAACTGGTCGGACGGGCTGAGCTCGCGTGGTGGGGAGAACAGCGGATGAGGATCGTGTCCAACATTTTCCGGTTTGGATATTACTATTGAAACTGCTATTCGTTTCCGACCACTCCAACATTTATTATACAAAAGCTTCAAAACTCCCAATAAATTACAAAAGACTTATATACTTGACAGTAATTAGACCGATTTGGACATTCGGAGTTGAGCTCTGGGGCTCCACTAAACCTTCCAACTCTGCTCGTATTCAATCCTTACAATCCAAATTCCTTCGTAAAATTCTCAATAACCCTTATTAAGTCAGAAATAAACTTATCCATATAGATATTTATGTTCCATATGTTACTGATTTGCCCCAAACCAGGTACCTATACGTTCATAGTACACTCCATATTCACTCGAATCCACTAGTTTCCCAACTTGCCTCGCACTCAATTCTCGATAATCCTACGTAGCGTCTAAAAGATAGCCAAGAGACCTTCTAATGTAGAAATTTGTTGAAGAGCTACTAGTGAGTAGTTCACGATAATTAATATAGAATAATAATAATTTTAAATAATTTAACATTTAACATTTTAATAATTTTAAATAATTTAACATTTTACATTGTAATAATTTTCCTCAAATAATCCAGTCTCAAATTAACATACATAAAATATATATTCAATAAATTTTTTCATTTTTTTTTATTCCCATGAAGAGTTTATTATGTTTAAAATGCATATTTTTATTAAGGGATTGTCATAATGTTTTATTTACCCAAGTAACTGATTTGTATACAAAATGAGAACACCATGTTTTTTTTTTTCGGTTTCAAAAGTAAATATCTCCATGAAATTGAAACAAAATCATTACGTTTAACATATCATTCGAAAGCTGATTAAATTTGTAAGTTTTTGTGAGATTTGCAGTTTTGCGGATAGGTTTTTCGAAAAACGGTGAGCTTTGAAGTAATATAAGACATTGCAACTTCCCTGAATAAGGTGAAGTTCAAGCAGTTCTTTAGGTCTCAAGTTTGTACAATTCAAGGTTACTTGTACACGGTAGGTAATTTAATGCTAACTTCAACAATGTGGTCAAAAAAGTGGAGATATTACAGCTTTTATGGCAAAAAATGTGGTTTCCTTAAATAATTCTGTGAACTATCGTATATTTCCAACGGATTAGAATAGAAAAATAAGGTCTGCGGCATTTTTCTTCATTTTTGATCTAGTTTCACCCATTTTTTTTTTAATACTAAGAGATACTCATCCTATAGAGAGAACGTGAGTTGAAAATTGCTTTTTTGCTAATGTTCACATTTGCCAAGCGTACATCTCGAAAACAGTACGGAATATGAAAAAAGTGTGTATAACACAGTTTGTGGAAAATTCAATTAACTTTAATTTAGTAAATAGTCATGTTTTGCGTACGGCACACCGGTTTTGAGATATAAGCGAAAAATCGGGAAACAAGGAAACAATTTGGACGTTTTGCCACCCGTCCCCTTCCTGTTCCCAGTCCCGAAAACGCCAGGCTTTTAGTAACTTCCTTACTACCCTGAACATGTTTCTGAAGAAAAACCTTGGATTACAGAAAACGCACTCTATAATCCTTTATCACTGTGAAACGATTGGTGAATTAGGACGGACGATGGGAATGTGCAGTCATGGAAACACAATTAAAATATTAATTAATTGTGCCCACGTTTCAGAAGTGTACAATGTTCATCTGTGCGATGACGCTAGGGGAAAAAAAAATATCCTATTTAAAAAAATATATAGTTTTTGTTTTCTAGCGTCATCGCACAGTAGCCCTAAGAAGGCTTAAATTGTAGGCCGAAACGTTGGAACAATAAGTTAATATTTTAATTGTGTTTCAGAGATTGCTCACCCCACCTACCTACGTTATTATAAGCCGGTACTATTAATGACAAAGTGTTGTGGTTCACCAGAACTTGAAGGAAGGAACTGTGGGTTAAAAGGAAAAAACCTGATGACCTACAGATTTGTTTTACTCAGAAGGTCGAGATTTATTCCGTGGATACTAAGATGTCTTATCAACGTTGACACTCACACGGCTCCACATTTACGTACAACCCATTTTAGTGCTGTCACTGCTTGTTATGGATATTTTGAGATCGTTATTATACGACAAACGAATTAATTAGCTACCCTGACGTTAATCGCCTTTTATCTTTCTCTCTACTTTATCTAACTGAAATGACTGCAATGACCTATTTAATATGTTTTTATTAAGGAAAATACTGATTCTCGTATTATTAGAGATTTTCAACGGACTTCAAAAAAGAGGAGGTTCTCAACTCCTCTGTATTTTTTTTTTGTGTGTGTGTGTGTGTATGTTACGCGATTCTGAATCAATTTTGATGATTCTTTTTTAGATCGGTAGGGCATACTTCAGAGGTGGTCCCGTAAAAAATATTTTGAAATCAACGCAGCACTTTTTAAGAAAAATAAAAAAAAACAGTTAATAAACCCACTTACTGCTGGAAGGCGGTAAGTCAACTTTGAAGGCTTGGGCACACAGAAAGCGGTCTGTCGCGACGGTCAGCGATCCAGTGGCTGTCGCAGCGGCCTGCGATATAGGGACGTCACATAGGGAGCCCACTCATTCTGGTGAGCGGTCCGGTCTGGTCTCTTCCCTCTCGTGGCTTGGTCCGTGTTGGCGTTTTTTATATTGAGTATGAGCTCAGACGAAGAAATTCTCCTTCTGCTATTTGCATTGCAAAACCAAAAGAGGAAATGTGACTGTGAATGAATGTGACTAAGTGAGAATATCACAGTGTAAGGTAAAATTTCAAATATTGTTAAATGTAATAGTAAAATAGTATAGAAGTGTAAATATAACATAAATTATTGTAGAACCTGAACATGGAGCAATTGAGCTCTGAAAAATGTCGAAATGAATGAATAAAAAATGAATAATGGGGAGTTATGCCTTTTAAAAAATGAATAATTTATTAATTAAAATAATGGTACTTACTTGTTGAATTTAATTCTTTTGCTATCGTATTCCATGCTTCCGCTTTCATCAAAACATTTTTGTAATGCTCGTCGGCACTATCATACAAGCACTTATATTTTCGAACATTTTCAATCAATAATTCGATTTGTTCGGTCATTTTTTAATCGCAGGAGGTGAGGCGGTCAGGGTTGAATTTGTAATTTTGTACAACTGGATCGCTTGTCGCTACGACGAAAATTGGACCGCGAGGGTAGACCGCGTGCTGTTTGACGGGGATGATTCAATGCTTTGTATTACAACCAGACCACCTGACCGATTCGGTCGCAGATCGCAGACCGTCGCTACAGACCGATCTCTGTGTGCCCAAGCCTTTAGGCTCCCTCAGAAAAAAGCGCAGTTCAGTTGAAAGTTATATGATAAATTGGTACCAGGTATTTAATTTTCTGTATCAATGATTTTATATGTATGTACAAACAACATAACATAACCATTAATGAAAAATATACGTAATGATTTCAACTCCCATTTGGTGTTCAATTTTCCAAATTACATGAAGGTAAGTGGAATGATAACCTCGATAAGTCTTTGTTTATTAACTCGAACTATTTTTCAGGGTAGCCTGAATATCGAGGATTGACTGAATTAATAAAAATACGCACACCACTCAAAAGTGAAAAATAAAAATAATTTTTAGAAAAAAAACAAAACCGACTTCAAGAATAAACCTACATATACAAACTTGAACTAAAAAATAAAAAATAATATTTTAATTGCTTCGAAACAAAAACCATTAAATGAAAATTAATGAAATTATCGATACTTATATACCTATTCACAATTTATGATCAGTTATTTTTGGAGTCGGTGCCAACCAAAACAAACAGAATTTGAAAAGAAATTGTAATCGTAAAGATCCTCCCACTGTTTGAACACCGCCACACCGCTGTTTCCGGCCATTCGAAAGTTTATTGTAAAGGCAGGATTTAACTGCCCTTCTTGGCTGGCACCGACTCCAAAGATAACTGATCATAAATTGTGAATAGGTATATAAGTATCGATAATTTCGTTGACTTTCATTTAATGGTTTTTGTTTTGAAGCAATTAAAATATTATTTATTATTTTTTAGTTAAGTTTGTGTATGTAGGTTTAATCTTGCAGTCGGTTTTGTTTTTTTCTCTAAAAATTATTTTTGTAATAATGCTGAATCCAGCTATAGTTCTTATACATCCTTAGTTTTCCGCTCAATGCGTTCCCTCATGAGATTTAGAAACAGCGGAAGTAACTAGAAACTGTGTCTGGGTTGTCCGTAAATTAATGCAGGATTTCATGTTTACACCAAAACCTGATATTGTTATTAAAGAGATTATTTATCTCTTTACCACAACCAAAACCTGGTATATTGCCATTGTATATTACCTTGGTATTTTACTCTACGTCTTACTTTCGACTCAAAAGTCCTATTAAATAAGATCCCATTACCCAAATCTGAAACAGTGTGATATCTTGGACGTTTTGACTCTTAACTTACAGATTTGAATGCCGATTTTTTGTGGGTAGTAGGGACCAATAATAGTGCAAAACTAGAGTTATACCCTTCAATTAGCATTGGGAGCCGAGAAAAAAGAAATATGAAATTCAATTCAATTCAAAGCCCTCAGTCAAGATAAAGAAATATTATTTTAAAATTGTAGTTTTGTATGCTATGCCTTACCCAAACCAGTTGCCCGGAAATTAATGCAGGATTTCATATTTAAACCAAAACCTGATATTATTATTAAAGAATGAGAAGAATATCCTCTAATCCTTGTTGAACAGATTCAATACCTGGGATTCCATTTGGACAAACATCTCACTTGGAATCCACATACAAGACTAAAAAGACAAGAAACGGCCCGTCGTTATAGACTACTCCAACATTTACTAGACAAACGATCAAAGCTTCCAATTACAAGAGACTCATTTACATGACAGTTATTAGACATATATGGACAACTTATCCATAAAGACCTCAATGTTCTATATGTTGCTGATTTAGCCCAAACAAGATACCAATCCTTTCATAGTATACTGCACTCCCACACGAATCCATTAGTCTCCCAACAATGGCATGGTGCACAAAAGTGAAGAAAGACCTGGAAAACGCAAAAAAAAAAACAAACCCAGAAGAAGCTCAAGACAGAAATGTATACGGAAAAAAGGTGAACGCGTGGAAAGTACAACCGGAAAACAGAATCAAGAAGACAGGAACAACTTGGTCGGAAGATAGGAACATGGAGAGAAAATGAAGATCATTTGGGACTTCACGTGATCTATCTTAGGCCAAAATCGTGTCTGATATTAGTAATAATAATAATAATAATAATACATAATAAAGTAAGTTTCAGAAAGTGGAAACCCAAACCAAATCTACCCCTCCCCCCACTTATGGAGGTCAAACCTAAAAAACTGGTATAAAAACCCAGTGTAGACTGATTGAGAGCGCAATTGTGGAGTCACTCAGAGCAAGTGGGGAAACTGGCCATTGCCAGGAATCCATGGCCAACTTTACGATAGGTCTCGAGGCTGATATGTCTTTTTAACCTTTAACGAGGAGGTTTATAGGGATGAGTGGGCGGGGTAGGAATTGCGGTAGTGGATTTGGATAAGTAGGAATGTTTTTATGAAATTCTGAAAATGCGACTACAATAGGTTGAATTGCAAAAAGGGTGATAAGTCGGCAGACTAGTCGGCTAAGCCATTCATTGCTCCTGTTGAAATTGAGGTGACATTGGCAGTGTTTGAGGCGCATAGTTTATAGCTTTATAGCCACCTGTAAATGTAGCTACAGGTTTTAGTTCATCTTAAGTTTTTCGAAAACGGTATATAACTGATTGTTTTTTTAGAAAAATAAAACAAAAGCCAGGATTTTATTTTGCGATATGTCTCACCTTAGGGCAACTGTTTGTGAAAGTTCGATGTTTAACAATCGATTGTGGCTAAACTTCTAAATCTAATTCAGCTCAAGGGGTGTCTTTAGAAGCAAAATTTAATAAACTTTTATTTTGTAAATAAAACATTTTTCGATTGAAAGCATTTTTCTATATATTTGTTTCCAAAATCATAAAAAAGTTCAAAAAGCTTATCGTTTTTTTGCCCCCCAAACGTTTTCCCCTCATCAAATTTAGTTTCATTTTTGATATTATATTCTCAGGACCCACCTGGACGATATAAAAAGGTTAAACCTACTAGTTCACCTTTTGCAAGGCAGACCCCCCATTTTGGGGGTAATATAACTAGGCTAAGTGAGAATATTAAAATAAAGTTGTGCAATTAATGTATTGTCATTGGTTCTGGAAACGTGAGCAGTTAATCAGATTGCTGGAAATTGGTTAAAATTACGATGAAAGATTCCGTTACATACAGGTGAAGTTAATAAAAGCGTATTAAAAACACCAAATCCATGTAGAAACTAATACTGTTAACTCGTGTTACGCTTTCACACCTCAGAGAAGAGGAAATAAGAAAACATCGATATATAAAGCTCTAAATTCATGATGAAACTCGTGTTGTTAACTTCTATTTCACCTTTTTAGGTTTAAGACGTCGAAATATCAATATTCGATACTATCTTGAAAGCGATCTTAAAAAAAAAAAAAAAATTTGTTTTAAAAAAAACCTTTAGAGTGCCGCCACGGGCAAATGCCTAGTATTCAATAAAGTAAACCTCATTAAAAATATTGTTTCTAAATCGATGAATGTTATGTGAATTTATTAAATTTATTTGGGATTTTAGTGTTTTAGGGTTACATTTTTAGGTTTTATTATACATATGTCGCTTAACATTGTTGTGGCTTGTCCCTGTGATTGGATTTACAACTATGTAGATAATTATAACTTGATAGGGCGAAACTAACTCAACTAATATTAGTAGTAATATTAGAATATAATGGTGGAAGAAAGAGAAAATGTGTTTTTCAGAATTATAATGGCCTATTGACCAAACACTGAGTTACTTTTTTCTTGTCCCCGTGTCTTCTTAACATTGGCGTGTCATTACTAAAAAACTGATGAAAACGTATTCGGAAGGAATTTTTGAGTTTTTATTTGCACTGCAAGAGTTAACACCACCTCTGACTGTGATTACAATTTTAAACTTATTTTCACATTAGCGTGGCCATTACCATTTAACGTTGTCATGGTATGTTTATATTCCATGCAAATGTTAAAATATCACGACAATGTTAAAAAAGTTTATTTTAAAATAATTTTTGGAAAACTGTGGCCAAAATTGAAGTGTGATAATGACATTAAAGTGAATTTATATGATATTTGTAGTGATATTATTTAAATTATGTGATAAAAAAAGAAAATACTTTACCGTTAAATAAAGACTGATATTCTTTATGAAGCAGGAATGTTTCATGTTTTATTTATTTTTTACTATGGAACCTTAAACTACTAACAAGGGGACGTTTGCAGTTGTAACTCACAGATTTGAATGCCGATTTTTGTGTGGGTAGTAGGGACCTATAAAAGTGCAAAACTAGAGTTATAGCCGCCAATGAGCATTAGGAGAGGAGAAAAAATAAAATATGAAAATCACGTTTTATTTTTTTTCTGAGCTCTCAGTCAAGATAGAGAAATGGTTCTTTCACGTTTAATTGCAGTTATGTATGCTATTAGATATAAAAATACTTTTGTTATGTTCAAGACACTATCCGGCTTTAGGATGCTCAAAAATGACAAAATTCCAAGGAAATCCGCTGTAAATCAGTGGAAACTTTTTTTCATGAACAACTGACCTCAAATATCAATTTAACGCACCATAAAACCCTAATATGTTAAAGGGTTTTATGGTGCGTTAAATCGAGATTTAAGGTCAGTTGTTCATGAAAAAAAGTTTCCAGTGATTTACAGCGGATTTCCTTGGAATTTTGTCATTTTTTTGGAGTTTTTGAGCACTCTAAAGCCGGGTGAAGTTTTGAGCATAACGGAAGTATTTTCTAATAGCATACATAACTGCAATTGAACGTGTAAGAACCATTTATCTATCTTGACTGAGAGCTGAGAAAAAAAAATAAAACGTGATTTTCATATTTTAATTTTTTTCTCGGCTCCTAATGCCCATTGGCGGCTATAACTCTAGTTTTGCACTATTTTAAGTCCCTACTACCCACACAAAAATCGGCAATCAAATCTGTGAGTTACAAACTGCAAACGTCCCCTTGTAAGATCCCTTTTTCACACTGTCATGTATGAAGTCACATTCGCGTGGGGGTAAATTAACATTGATTTAGAGGTATTCAAATTGTTATGGGTTGAATTGTAAACTGAAATAAAAAAATGAAGTAAAGTGATTCATATGTTGCTGCACCACCTATAATCCTTACAGTTAGCCTCCAGAAAGTATCAAACGTTTGCAGCAGGATTTATTACCATTTAAATTTAGAATTTTGGTAGCTAGGAATTTGCCTGTGGTTTGAGAATCACTCGTATAATACACTAAACAACACAATCGTAGTTGAAACTGTAGAAAAGGATGTTTACATGTGAGGCTATAGGAAAGGTCTATCGACAAATGTCAAAATCGAAGTGAAGCGTCGAAATCTATCCACATGTGCATTGAAGGTTGGGCTAATTTGGTGGAGCGCTTTGTCGATAGTAGTATCTGATCGACTTTTTTTGTCGACTAGTCGCCGACTGCAAATGCAGCCAACTAATCGGCGCATCTTTACATTAAATGGAAGACAGCTTACTCTGTTTATATCCTCGTGTGTATGCATAAGGATTAGATCGGACGGAAGGGGCTTAGAGAGGTGGAAGTGAAAGGTACCAAGTGGCTCGCCCTGGCGGGAGTCCGCTCCAGTCTGCGGCCATGTCTTGGCTCTGGTTCTTCGCTTCTTTGGTTGTTCTCGTCTCTGCTGCACCAAAACGAGGTAAGTCTACGATAATCACAACAGAATCCTTCATTGCTATCTTTGTAAGGCTGTGGACAAAGATGACCTCCGAGTCTTTGAACTTCGGTGCACTCCAAGGCCGTTCGTCAATTGTTCAATGTACTCTGTACACACATACCGTTAGCTCTGATTCAATATGTCTTGTTTTAAATGCTTCATAATTGTATGAGACCAAACATCGTTCAAATGTTTTATTTATTTATTTTTTTAAAAAGCCACCTTGATCCTGTCGACTAAAGAAAGAATAACATAGAATATGTTTTAGGGATTGCCGTCTTGCGTGTCGATGCTCATATGTTATCTATTTTTTTTTCTTAACCTATGATCCACTTTTCTGTAGGAGATAAATTTTCAAATTAAATAGCATTATCCTGCTGACCGTTTATACCCTTATATTCTTTATTTTTCTCGCTTTTATGTAACATTTTAAATTAAATTAACTACTAATTATTCGAATTAAACAAAATTTAGAAAAATTGTTCATTTCAAACGTGATTTTTTTTACATTCAACGAATATATCTCCTAAGCAGTACGTCCTAGCGACAAATCTTATATGACAAAAGATATTCTCAATCATATTTTCAATCAGAAAATTTTCGTGAAATTTACGATACGTGCAATAACAACAGAGCCAGAGCGTGTGAAAAAATAGGGATTTAAAATGTGACTTTTTTTTTCCACTGAAACCAATATAGCCCCAAAACCTTAGTTCTTAGCGACAAATGTTATATAACAAAAAATATTCTCTATTTAATTTATAACGGAAAAATATCGTCAAATTTTCGATCCGAGAAACACCAACAGAGCTAGAGCAAGTCAAACTATTCGTAACGCCCTCGCGTTCCCGAAAAACGTATCACTTTTGACCAACTAGGCCTCGGGTAAAACATATTATTAATAACATATTATAAACATATGTTAAAAGTTCTGATGTTTTTTAGGGATGAAAATAAAATATAAGACATCCATATTTCATATATAATATTTTATAAATAATAACATATGAGACATAGACACAATAACAAAATCGAAAGAATAACAAATTTGAACAGAAACCAACAAGGACTACAGGCCGAAAATGGACAGAAGACAGAAAAATGAGTGAATTAATTAATTAAAGAGAAACACTGAATCAATGAAGAAATTTGGAAAGAAAATGAACATTGTGTATATTTCAATTTCAAACGCCCTCCTTGAGGGAAAAATCGACAATAATAACGATAGATATTTATAAAATATTGACGCTTTCGGTAAGAGTACTCAATAATATGTGAATATATTGTATTATATTGTATATATTGTGTAAATATTTTGTCAAGAGAACCCGGGCTCTGCCTGCAGTGCTTTCACTTTTTTAGATAATCGAGTTTTATTATCGACCTGTCTCGAAAATATCATAGGTCAACCGGTTCAAGTTTTAAAAATAACATTAACTAATCGATAGCATAATCTAAATCGATGATAACATGTAATTTTTTCCATTTTATTTTGTATAGTAATAATAAAATTTGTTTCTAGATTTATAAACCTAAAAATATGGTAAATAAATTTTAGGCGAAAATCATTCCTTGAATTCTGTATGTACCTCACCTTAAAATGTTTTTAAAACATATTTAAATATTGAAATAAAATTTACATATTTACATAAATTCATTATATTGTAGAAGGGCAACTGATGAATTCTTCTCTCATCGATTTCTTGAAGTATTCTATCAATATGAATTTTATATATTCATTATGTTTTGTTTACTGTATATTGTGATTTGAAAAAAAAAAAAAAATGAATGTAAACTTACATAATGCTATAAAGAGTTGTCTTGGCCAGACGCGTTTAATTCGACATCAAGGTTTTCCGGATAATAGTAAAGAATATTCGGAAGTAATGGATATGATTTTTAATTTTGTAGTAGACATGAATACATTTTATATACAGTTAAGCAAGTGGTGCGTGTAAGCCGTTGTGTAAACAGAAATGCACAATAGCCTGCTACATAGGATTGTGTGTATCTATCTTTCTCCCCCCTCTCTCTCTCTCTCTCTCTCTCTCTCTCTCTCTCTCTCTCTCTCTCTCTCTCTCTCTCTCTCTCTCTCTCTCTCTCTCTCTCTCTCTCTCTCTCTCTCTCTCTCTCTCTCTCTCTCTCTCTCTCTCTCTCTCTCTCTCTCTCTCTCTCTCTCTCTCTCTCTCTCTCTCTCTCTCTCTCTCTCTCTCTCTCTCTCTCTCTCTCTCTCTCTCTCTCTCTCTCTCTCTCTCTCTCTCTCTCTCTCTCTCTCTCTCTCTCTCTCTCTCTCTCTCTCTCTCTCTCTCTCTCTCTCTCTCTCTCTCTCTCTCTCTCTCTCTCTCTCTCTCTCTCTCTCTCTCTCTCTCTCTCTCTCTCTCTCTCTCTCTCTCTCTCTCTCTCTCTCTCTCTCTCTCTCTCTCTCTCTCTCTCTCTCTCTCTCTCTCTCAATAATATATATATATATATATATATATATATATATATATATATATGTATATGTATGTATGTATGTATGTGTGTGTGTGTGTGTGTGTGTGTGTGTGTGTGTGTGTGTGTGTGTGTGTGTGTTTTTATTAAGGTTCTTAAGATTCAGTCAATAAATAAAAGCAAAAATTTTGGCGACGTTTCGAGACTATATTGTTCTCGTAATTATGCCCTACAGTTACAAAAAAAAAAAACAGGTTACAGTTAAAATTATATAAGTTATACAAGTTGTGTACTAGAATTGTTAGAATTTAGTTAGTCGATACCATATCTACCAGTAACATTGTATGTAGTTTCATACTCCTCTATATTCTGTAATTATATATGTTTTTATTATTCTAACACATGTTGTTATGTACTTGTATTGTAACTTTAACTTTATATTTTGAAATAACTTGTATAATTTATTGTAACCGGTTTTTTTTCCCAGTAGGGCATGATAATGAGAACAATATAGTCTCGAAACGTAGACAAAATAGTTGTTTTTATTTATTGACTGAACCTCAAGAACCTTGCTTCGTAGAATACGAACGTTCTGTTTTACCAAATTTAGTTTTAGTAGAGGATTGCGCATTATTTTTTTTTATTGAGTTTTAATAATTTTTTTAAACATTTACTAAATGTATATACTTAGTACGTTTGTAAATATCAATAGAAAAAAAAAAAAAAAAAAAAAAAAAAAAAAAGGTAATATGTTTTAGTATTCTGTAGCACTTACTACTTATATCTCGTATAAGTATATATAAGTCAGGTATCTCTATATACTTATGTTAACCCTTTAACAGGCGATGTATCCTGGAGGCTACACATATTTAATGCCTTAGCCCAATAAATAACGTAATGCCCTACGCATTATCCTAATCATACTGGTTTAATATCCTTTCATTAACCTTGATTTTCATGATACATGAATGGGGGTTAGCGTGGCTACAGTCATTCAAAGGAAAAAAAAAAAAAAAAAAAAAAGAATGTAAACTTAAATACATAATGCTATAAAGAGTTGTCTTGGCCAGACGCGTTTAATTCGACATCAAGGTTTTCCGGATAATAGTAAAGAATATTCGGAAGTAATGGATATGATTTTTAATTTGTAGTAGACATGAATACATTTTATATACAGTTAAGCAAGTGGTGCGTGTAAGCCGTTGTGTAAACAGAAATGCACAATAGCCTGCTACATAGGATTGTGTGTATCTATCTTCTCCCCCCCCCCCCTCTCTCTCTCTCTCTCTCTCTCTCTCTCTCTCTCTCTCTCTCTCTCTCTCTCTCTCTCTCTCTCTCTCTCTCTCTCTCTCTCTCTCTCTCTCTCTCTCTCTCTCTCTCTCTCTCTCTCTCTCTCTCTCTCTCTCTCTCTCTCTCTCTCTCTCTCTCTCTCTCTCTCTCTCTCTCTCTCTCTCTTCTCTCTCTCTCTCTCTCTCTCTCTCTCTCTCTCTCTCTCTCTCTCTCTCTCTCAATACAATATATATATATATATATATATATATATATATATATATATGTATATGTATGTATGTATGTATGTGTGTGTGTGTGTGTGTGTGTGTGTGTGTGTGTGTGTGTGTGTGTGTGTGTGTGTGTTTTTATTAAGGTTCTTAAGATTCAGTCAATAAATAAAAGCAAAAATTTTGGCGACGTTTCGAGACTATATTGTTCTCGTAATTATGCCCTACAGTGAAAAAACAGGTTACAGTAAAATTATATAAGTTATACAAGTTGTGTACTAGAATTGTTAGAATTTAGTTAGTCGATACCATATCTACCAGTAACATTGTATGTAGTTTCATACTCCTCTATATTCTGTAATTATATATGTTTTTATTATTCTAACACATGTTGTTATGTACTTGTATTGTAACTTTAACTTTATATTTTGAAATAACTTGTATAATATTATTGTAACCGGTTTTTCCCAGTAGGGCATGATAATGAGAACAATATAGTCTCGAAACGTAGACAAAATAGTTGTTTTTATTTATTGACTGAACCTCAAGAACCTTGCTTCGTAGAATACGAACGTTCTGTTTTACCAAATTTAGTTTTAGTAGAGGATTGCGCATTATTTTTTTTTATTGAGTTTTAATAATTTTTTTAAACATTTACTAAATGTATATACTTAGTACGTTTGTAAATATCAATAGAAAAAAAAAAAAAAAAAAAAAAAAAAAAAGGTAATATGTTTTAGTATTCTGTAGCACTTACTACTTATATCTCGTATAAGTATATATAAGTCAGGTATCTCTATTATACTTATGTTAACCCTTTAACAGGCGATGTATCCTGGAGGCTACACATATTTAATGCCTTAGCCCAATAAATAACGTAATGCCCTACGCATTATCCTAATCATACTGGTTTAATATCCTTTCATTAACCTTGATTTTCATGATACATGAATGGGGGTTAGCGTGGCTACAGTCATTCAAAGGAAAAAAAAAAAAAAAAGAATAAATGTATTACGAAATTCCCGGCCTGCCCGTTGAAGGGTTAATGTTTTAGAACTTTGATATAAACAAAATAAAATTAAAATCTTATCATCATATACAGGGTGTTCGGAATATCGTTGGCCAAAGAGGTATCTCGGGTAGGGAGGTTCATTTTGAGCCTATTTAAGGTCGCTTACCTGTATAGAAAGTCTTACGGTTTTTTTTTAATGATTTTTTTTTTTTTTTAAATGGCCAAAACCAAACATTTATGCTTTATAACTTCGCTGTTTACTGATATATCAACGCCATTATTTTTTCTCTAATTACTAATACATTGCCTATGTATAAAAATATTTGATTTGAAAAACAAATTAAAAAAAAAACAAAAACGGGAGATCCTGGAGATACCAAAGAGGAAACTGTCGTCAAAGTTTCTTTCCACGCAACACCAACAGGGCAACAACAAAAAAGCCTCAACACTTAAAAAATGTAGACGAAAACTAACTTTTTTATTCAAACCAATATAGCTTCTAAACGGTAGATTCTAGCGACAAATGTTACATAGCTAAAATTATTTTTCAATAAATTTCTTATCGGAAAACTGCCGGCAAATTTTCGATCTAAGCAACATTTTTGCTTGTGAAAAAAAAAAAAAAAAAAAAAAAAAATCTATAGATTCCCTTTGAAGAGACATATCCTTTTCAATAAAATAAAGCAACATTAGAGTAATTGGTGTCCGAGCGTTTTAGAGTGTAAATCACTTCAGCATTCTTGTAACATAGTGGGAAGGTTCAAATATGTCCAAGGCGGGCTAAAATTTATTTCTTGGCAGGTCCAGGGATTAAACATGACCTTTCCTCTCTGGCTAGAATAGGTTGATAACCTGTAGGATAACCCTTCTTTCCTGCCCCAGTTGGAGTACATAATGATGGAAAGTCCCAACGAACAAAATTTAAAAAAAGTCATAAACTGCTAGCGCTTATTCTTTGTGTACACTTTAATTTTTTTTATTTACGTGTTTATTTATTATTATTTTTTTTACAAGGAATTGGTTAAATCAAAATAATAATAATTAAACCAAAGAGCTAATAAACTCAATGACATTGGCAGAAAATGTGAATGTTTGTAAGCAACCTGTCGCCCATGATAAAGTGATCGTACGATTGAAGCCTTGCGAATTCAAATGACTCGCTCACTTTCCAGTAAGAGCTTGTAGTATTATTCTAAGAAAATAAAATGATATTTTAAAAAGTAAAATTATATTTAATTATTATTTAATTGTTTTTTGTTTTTTTTAGCTGTTTTTGATAGAAATTTATTTTTATTTTGTTATCGATATCGGTAGATCTTAATGTTCCATATGTTGCTGATTTAGCCCAATCCAGATACCCATCCTTTCACAGTAATCTCCGTAACCATTCAAATCCACTAGTCTCTCAACTTGCTTCGTATTCTATTCCTGGTAATCCTCCGAGGCGCCTGAAAATAAGATGGCCTCGAGACCTTCTAATAAAGAACTTCTATTAAAGTGCCACTAATGCGTGGTAGCTTTACAAGTTATTGTCGTGTTATATTAAATTTTCCACACATTTACTAGATTTCTAGGTACTATACATGTGTAAATACCAATAAAAAAAAAAGAAGATTTAAAAAAACAAAAGGATAAGAAAATTATTTTCTGAGGAATAGCAGAAAGAGTACCGACGTGTTTTCGCGGAGAAGTGCGAGTTACCGCAAGTTAGCCAATCTTTGGTGTCGAACCGCTCTAAAACTATTGATCTGAGCAAAAATATGAATAAAACCAAATTTATTGCCAATTTGATTTGCTTTAATAATGTAAAGAACACATAATTTACTAAAAGTAACGGCTCCCGAGTTATTTGATCAAACGGCTAAGAACTTAAGATCGCCAGTTCGCTTTGGCACTGACCTTTGCAGAGTAATAAATTTTCATTCGGAACAGTGGGTAGATTACACCCACGCATTGAAAAATGCGTGAAAAACTCGTGGTTTTTCCTGTAGGCTCTTGGCCCAATATGACTGTTGAACTGAACCTCACGGGTGGGGCACACTGTTACAAATTTGTGTTTATAGATAACTAGAAAAGGTAAACAGCTTCTAAGTAAAAGTTTAATATTAATTCAAGCCTAACATGAATGTTAAATACTTTTCATTTTTAATTCTTCGTTTATAACTCGAAAACGATGCGTCACATTGAAAAACGTTTAGTAAAAAATTAAAGCTTATTAAATTTTCTACAAGTTTGGTCATACACATTTTTACGAAATACAGGACCGTTTTCGTGCCACATCAGTACGCGTTTTTAGCGTCCTACCATGTGTATTTTACGGGATTTGACTAACATTTCTTGTGTGGGATCTGATAGTAAATTTAACCAGCTTTTAGATGGGGAAAATAAGTTATGGATCGAACTAATAGTTTCGGAGTTAGACGTTTTTTCGCGGAGAAATGCTTGATGAAGGGTTTGAGCGCGTCATTTTTGAAAACGCACCCGATTACGCCATTTTTCGCTAAGCATTATCACCTACTGAGAGTAATTTAGCAGTTGTATAAATTTCAGCTGTTTATGTTTCCGTTTATTGGGAAATCTAAATTTCATTGGGAAATCAAGAATTTTCGTTTACATGTTTAAATTTATTTACATCTTGTTATAAGTTGTGACGTGTTCAATATAAATTAATATACGATATATATTCTTATAGGGAACTTAATGCTGCAATGTACAGTTAAAAGTACAATTGTCTGGCCTATTATTTACAAATTAAAGGCTTCAGTAATTACAGCATACATTTTTACAGGAAAAAAAATGAAATAAAATTAAAACATAAATAAATAAATAATAATAACAGCATAAAATACAATCGTATATATATGAACATATAAATGAAAGAAAGAGAAAAACAAGTAATTCTAAGTATTTATTTGATTATTGACATATATGCGGAAGATTGATTGTCTTAAAGATGCAGGAATAAATTAGTTTTAAAGAAAGTTATGGAAGCTGCTTTACGAATAGAAGTGGGTAGGGAATTCTAGAAGGAGCTAGCACGAATGATGAAGGATTTGTCAAAGGAAGCGGTTTTATGTGAGGGGATATACAGGTTAAAAGGTTGGGATCTAGTGTTTAGGAGGTGGATAGGAGAGCGCTGAGTTAATAGTTCAAGAATATAGGAAGGTTTTTTGGTTTTAGAGATTGGAATAGGAAAGTACCCAGAAAGTATTTAGTAATTTAGGAAAAAGCCACCCAAGCTCAGAATATCGGCAAGTAGCGTGTGATCGCCTGGGGATTCCGAAGAAAAATCTAATGAAACAGTTCATCAGTTATAACTGATCATAAATAATAAATATCCTGGTTTATCATTTTGACTGGAAGCCGCTGTAAAATAAAATTGATCGAATTTGAATTTAAACACTCACCATTTTAATATATTTCTTTAAACTTTTAGCAGTGACTAGGTTAGAAGGTGACCCCTATTTCAAACATTGGAAAAAGTCGAATTGAAAATATAATCATAACAAAGATGCTACCAAATAAATCTTAATTATTGTAAAAACGACAGGACTTTTGAAACAGCCTGGTATTAAAAAACTTTTATACAAACAATAACATTTTTTTGGGAACTCCATGTATTCCAACAGAAGTTCGTTAACCTGAGATTTGACTAGATGAGTAATGATATTCTGAACAGCCACGAACTCAGCGCCGACCAGATTGTTACGTAACTGAGATCGAAAAAAAAACAAAACAAAAAAAACAAGAGACGACCAATTCCTTTATAGAAAAACCGGTTCTTCAATAGTTCAAGATAACTTTTCTAATGTTTTTAGAATAAAAAGCAAATTTCTTGTGTAATAGATAATTCAATAAAAAGATGAAATCGTTGTCATTAGTAAATATTTTAAATCGAAGTTATCAGACCGTGAAGAAACCTGTCTGGCGGTTCTGTGTGTATAACCTGAAATGAAATTCAAACTGTATTTTTACAACACTGTACCCGCGAACTTCTTAAAGTTTTAAGTTCTATTTAAATTAAATAAGTAGGTATGTGGCTAGAAATTAATGTGTTATAAATAACTGGAATATAAAAACTGGACTAGTTGATCAGTGTTTAAAATTGTGAGCTTTTATACCTCAGCTTAATCCAATTGAACATTCCTTCATTCAAAAGGATTTTTTTTTTTTTTTCGACTTCACACCTGTCAATTAAAATTTGACAACCAGTGAATTTGCTGTACGAATTTAAATGGCTTGAAAGGCATGAGAGGGAGCAGAACCCAGCGGCATCTTTATTTTATTTTATTATTTTAGTCAAGGAGGCCTCTCATCCAGCTCCTTTTTAGTCTTCTCTGTGTGTTGTCGGGAATATGTGTTGTGGCCATGTTGTTTATTAGTGTATTAGGATGTCCATGTAGTTTTTCGTGGAATCGTTTGTAGTAGGTTTGTATTTGTTCTTTAACTGTTACTATGGTGTAGGTCAGTATGTAAAGTTATGTTGCTTACGTACCATGGGGCTTTTGTAATTGTCCTGAATGTTTTTTCCTAGAAGATTTGGAGTTTGTTAATATGTGTCTTTTTAGCTGTCCCGTATATCTGAGAAGCTTATGTTCAAATAGGTTTCAGTAAGTTAGTATAAGTATTAATTTTTTGTTTAAGTTGTAGAGTTTGGTTAAGTTAAGTAGAACGTTTGGAGAGGAGTGAATATAAAAGTCTTAGTCTTTGGTTAAGCGTTTTACTTTTTTTCTTTATATGTTGACCCCATGTCATTCTTCGGTCAAACGTAAGACCAAGGTAGTGTACAGTGTCTGTTTGAGGAATCGGTGTGTTGTCAAGAAAAACTGGCGACTTGAAACATGCCCTAAAGGATTTTTAGTACATTTATTGTAAATTTATAAACAAAATATAGTGACATAATTTGGATTATTATGATAGTACAATTCCTTAAATAACTAGCATATAAATATTTACAAAATCAATTTCTCTCTGAATGGAAAAATAACAATAGATCATGGGTATGTTTATCCATAGTTTACTGCTTTTCCCAATTTAAATTTTAGAATTGAAAGGATTAAACTACTTAAACTGATAATTAAATTAAAAGAAACGATTATCCGTAATAAACAAAGTTGAGAAAGAGCAGGGGTTCTAACGTGGGGGCACTAACGTGAATTTTATTCAAACCAATATACAGGGTGAGTACCTCTTAGTGTAAAAAAAAAAAAAAAAAAAAAAAAAAAAAAAAAAAAAAAAAAAAAAAAAAAAAAAAAAAAATGGTTAAACTAGATGGAAAATGTAGAAAAATGCCGCATACCTCACCTTTCTATTCCAATCCGTTGCAGATATCCGATAAACCAAAGACTGTTTTGAGGAAACCACGGTTTTTCCCATAAAAACTGTAGTATCTTCATTTTGCTTAAATATTTCTCAAAGTTTGATTACATTTTTGGATTTCGCATTCGATTTCTTATAAGAACAGAGTACATTTAACCTTGAATTTTACTAACTCATGACCTAAAGAACAGCTTGATCTTCACCTTATTTGGGGAAGTTACGATGTGTTATATTACTTCAACGCTCACCGTTTTTAGAAAAAAACTATCCACGAAACCGCAAATTTTACAAAAACTTGCACATTTAATCAGCTTTTGAATGATATGTTTAAAGTAATAATTCTGTTTCGGTTTCATAGAGAACTTTACTTTTAAATCCGAAAAAAACAAGGAGTTCTCATTTGGCATTCAAATCAATCACTTGCGTAAATAAAACATTATGACAGTCCCTCGATGGAAATGTGCATTATAAACATAATAAACTCTTCATTGGAATAAAAAGTAAAAAAAAAAAAATTATTGTTTAATAGAAAATAAAGGAAAACTGTCTATAAAGCGACACCAAATCAAAGGATTTTATGTTATTGCATTTATTTATTTATTATTATTTAGGATTTATTTTATTAGATTTTCAATGTAAGGTTTAAAACCTAATGATAATGAACATAGACCTCAATTTTCCGTTAGCTTCTGAATGCAGAGTGTGTTGAAGAATACCACTTTTTGAGATGAACTTTATGGGCAGAAGAGTCTGTTTTTACAGGGGAAGGTATATCTGCCGGAAGTTGATTTGGACTTGAAACTGGTTAGTTTTAAAAATTTACAATTTGCTGAATTCAGAAATTTAGAAGTATATAAACCATACCTAAACACGGGCCAAGTCAGACTTATTCGGGTAATATTTCTCTCGTTAAATAACTAAGATAAAAACCTGTAAAGTTCATGTTTTGTAGAAATTTGAGCTTTTCTTTAACACGCAATAATGTACTTGAAAAAACCCTAGACATTGCTCCAAATATCCTTGTTCTATCAGAAATTAAATTTTTTTTCTGATAATAAAAACAAATGTTTTCTTAAAAATAGTTTGAACAGACTTATAAGAATAAGAAAGTAATTGGTTATTTAAAATTATAGATATAATGATCAATAAAATTAAAAACAATAAAATACGATTTCATGCATTATGTTACAATTTTCATTACTTTTTTTAATCTCAAACACATCATTTTCCTTACGTATTTCTGGAACATTCTCACATTTTTTTATTCTTAAGAGATTAGAAGATGGCACAAAGTGTTCGGGGGTTGTAAGGCTATTGTAATGTGCCATAGAGATTTTTTTTTATTGATGGAAATAAGGCTTTTAAAGGAAGGGCTGGGCACAGAACTTACGTTATTAATAATAAGTTTCATATTTATTTATTTATAAATTTCATCTTGGATAGATCATATTATATCCATTGATTGAAGAGCGATTTTAACAATGCCTTGAGTATCGTTGAAGTAAGGTCTGCGTATCATTTAATGTCTTGAATTATAAAAAGGATTCTAGAAGGCACTTGGAGATTCGAATCACGCCCAGCCTTCGCGATTAACATTTTAACTTCACCGGCTACAAGTGGTTAATCTTATTTATCACGGTATTACAGAACCAGTGCTACAGTAATCTACAAAGATCTAAGTTTTACGGATTCATTCGGCTGGATCTTTTATGTATTTAGATGTTTAAGATAATTTTTTAATTAAACAAATACAACAATTATATATTTATACCAGGTATGCAAGTTTAAAATGTCGTTTATTTCTTAAAATATATACACAGTAATTTAAAAAAAAGTATAATATATTTTATTCAAAGTACTGACCCTCGCTTTCTACACATTTTGTCCATCTCTCGGGCAATATATGGATACCATTCCAAAAGAATGCTTCATCTTTATTTGAAATCCATTCATCGAGCCATTTTCGTACGTTTTCGAAATTGTTGAAGTGTTGCTCCGCCAATGAGTGTCCCATCGATGAGAAGAGGTGATAATCAGAAGGCGCCAGGTCAGGTGAATACGGCGGGTGGGGTAGGAGTTCCCAACCAAGCGAAGAAATCGTTTCCTTAGTCAATCTGGCTGAATGTGCAGGAGCGTTATCATGCTGAAGAATGACTTTGGCGTGCCTGTGAGCCCATTCTGGGCGTTTTTCGATCAATGCGTGACTCAAATTGATCATTTGTTGTCGGTAGCGCTCGGTATTGACTGTTTCGCCGGGTTTGAGAAGCTCGTAGTAGACTACTCCCTTCTGATCCCACCACACACACAGCATTGTCTTCTTCCCAAAACGATCCGGTCTTGCACTCGATGTGGATGGTTGTCCTGGCGTTACCCATGATTTTTTTCGTTTGGGATTCTGAAAATAAATCCATTTTTCATCGCCAGTTACAACTCGATGCAAAAAACCCTTTCTTTCGTGGCGTAAAAGCAGCATTTCGCACACAGTTTTTCGTTTTTCCATCTGTCGTTCGTCCAATTCATGTGGAACCCATTTTCCAACCTTTTGAATCTTTCCCATAGCTCTCCGGCGATCGGAAATGGCTTGCCTAGTGACATTCAACTGTTCTGCCATCATTTGTTGGGTTTGGGTATTGTCTTCGTCTAATAAAGATTGCAATTCGAAGTCCTCAAACTTTTTTGGTCGATTTTCTCGTTTTTGATCAGTAACATCAAAATCACCACGTTTGAAACTTTGAAACCAACGTTCACATGTCCTGACGGTTGGAGCAACATCGCCATAAGTCTCAACAAGAATTCGATGACATTCAGATGCCTTTTTCTTTTGATTAAATAAGAAAATCATGACATGCCGCAAATGCTCTTTATTTGGCTTAAAATTAGACATTTTTAACACCAAAGAAAGGTATGATACGCCCACGTAAACGACTTAAAAACAACTGACTTTTGTAAACAAATGACTAACAAACAAAATAGCGTTTAGAGATAAGCAAATCCTTCAATAGGCTAAGAGCGCATTCTATTGGAATTAAAACAACATTTTAAACTTGCATACCTGGTATTATGGAAAAAGATAAAAATAAATTAAAATGAACAGCAAATGTCTTACAATGACCTTTTATTTAAGTAAAAAACCATGTTCACTCATTTATTTGCATTATAATAAATAATAGATCAGCTGATCTAATAAACAGCTGTTTAATAATTTACAATCTAAAACTACAAACTTTTCTTTCAAAATACTTATAATATGACGTGCTTATTCATATATATGTTAGAACAAAATATACGGACTTGCACATATCCTGCAGAATGTATCATAGATTCAAGAATGCTGACAGACTTGAATCAATTAGAAGAATCTTAAAAAAGAGCTGGTTAAGCGAATGAGGGATATAGAATTTTGAGTTTGATTTAAGATTAACAAAACCTCACGCATTTAAAAAAAAAAAAAAAAAAAAAAAAAAAAAAAAAAAAAAAAACGAATGGAACTCTGAACTACATTCAGAGTATATTGAGTATATTGCATTGAACTATATGTTTATACAGGAAACATATAGTTCAATGCAAAGAAAACTAGAATCAAAGTTACCCTCTTTGAAAAATCACTGTGTGAGGGAAATAATGACTATGAATGACACGATTCGACAGAAACTTAAGACAACTAACAAAGGAAATTTTTGTAAGTTAGGCTACCCTCAGTTTGGCGGGAAGCTTCTTCAATGTTGTCAACCTGAAATATGATGGAATGAATTTTGGTTTTGCTTTGGTGGGCTTTTTCAAAAAAAAAAGGAGGGAAATAGATTGACACTATGGGACACAGGCATTATAAGTCATTCTTCTTTTTGTAAGCTATTAGCCTCAGTTTCAATTATAAAATTCAATATATTGCAACTTACCTCAGTTACTAGAAAAACAAGTAAGTTAATAATTGTAAAAATGGAGAACTTATTCGCATTTAACGTTACCAACTCATTTTATTTGACAAAAGAGGGAAATAGATTTTGAATTTTTGAATTCAAATTTAACCATGAAAACAAATCAATAACCATAGAATAACTACTTTACGTTTAAGAGCAAGAAATTTTATGTAGAAACCACAAACGCTTCGGGACACAAATTCGTATGAAATGGGAGAATGACCCATATATATTATTATTTTTTGTTTAAATGTAAGACACTCCCCCAAGGAGTCAAAACGAAAAGGACTTCTGAAAGATATCAACACCTATAGTGGACTAAATGTGCAGAAGCGAAAGGGTCAGGTAGATAGCTGGGTCTAATCTTTGGGTTTTCCTTGTGATAAGTATTTTTTTTTCCTAATATTTCTAATTATTAATTTAGTTTAATAACTTGTAAGAGAGTCTTGGATTAATGAAGCAGAAATTATTTGCTATTGCCTTGCGATTTCTAAATCTGTTTTATATTCAATATAGTAGATTATAAAACTTAAATCTGCCTCATAATTTGTGATGCTTCATAAATAGGTTCCAGTCAGTAGAATATCTCATTAAAAACTATCTACTTTTAGAATCAGTCAGTAAAACTGTTTTTATTTTATCGATATAAAATTAACTAAAATTCAGAAATTCTTTAAGACAAAGAATAGTAAATAATTATTATATTGTGCAAGTTTTTTAAATTGTGTACTATAACAGAATCTAGAAGAAGGCAAACCGTTTTGATGCATTGCGGGAAGAAACGAAAATGTAAGGAAAAAAAGAAAAAAAAAGTGAATATATCAATAACGTCATTGGAATTATTTTTTTTACTGTTTAATATTTTTGGATTATGTTCCTGTGAGAAACAAGAATATTAATCGATATTTAAACATAACAATAATGAACACATAATAAATATTATGAATAAAATGTATTCAATAACTTTTTATTAAAATAATGTTTAATGATCTGATTGAGGCTTCGTGGAAACATGACCTACCACCAAAAGAAAAATGAAAGTAAAGGAGTTAGTATTTCACCTTGAAAGCCCCCCTCTCACTTGAACAAACATACATATAGCCTTCAGTAGAGCACCTTATTCTGTTTCTCGTATGTGAATTACTCTTGTAGATGAAAATTTTTAATTTGAATACGATAATTGAGGAGGTAACTTTCAAAACGTGTTTTGTCACAGTAATCCCACTTTTCAGCAATAACAAAAAACGTATATTATGAGATGTAATATCCCTTCCGAAACAAAAAATTTCTAATTAAACTTATAGCGTCTAAAAAAAAAACACATTACAAGGATCAAAAATATTCTTTACTCATAGAATTAGCATTTTAAATTTTAAATACAAATCACTGTTTGAAGTGGCTATGTTTTATTTTACAGAAGTCACTGTTTGCTCAAAAGTACCCATAATAAAAATTATTATTACATAATAGATGATGTATGTTAATGACACCCATAATTTTCGGGGAATATTTTCATTTTCTTAACAGTCACTAGTTTTTAAATATGCAGTTCACATCTTTCATTTTCTAAACAGCCACAAGTTTTATTACATTGTCAACACTTGTAGAGTCAAAAAGTACAACCTTTTACCAGTGTAAGCGATTATTGTCAATGTTATCATTATTGTCAATAATGCAGCGTTGCCATTGGCTTAGTGGGCAAAGCATGGTTTGAACTAAAAACAGGCTATGGACAAAACACTCTTTGCTTAAACCCTGATTTTGTTTACTAATTTTGGATGGAAAAAAGCTTGTTTTAATGGCTAATACTCATCACATATTGTAGGGTTCTGAAAAACAAATCTAGTGATACCTAAAACTCAAAAAAACATTTTTTGTGACAAAACACGTTTTGAAAGTTACATTACATTATTCCTTACATTACGTAATAATTAGTTAATGCCTCTTGAGTAGGCTTTGGTAAGCTCCAACCCGTTGTGCTGAGGTCGAAGTACACATGTATTTGTCTGTGTGTGTGTAGAATAAATTTACATAATTTTCTTTTGTTTTCAAACCTTTTGGTCTAATAGCTTGATGTTTTACTAGTACGAAGGTACAAGTATAAGTAGTAGAGAGCTTATCCTGAAGTAATGGTGGTTATATTTTTTGTCCTGCTCTGTATGGTTCTTGAATTTAAATAATTTTAGCTTGCTTTAGGATTTTTCGAAGATTTGAGGATTGTTAAGATTTGATATGAAATGAAATGGAAGGTTTAATGGAGCCCCAAAGCTCAACACCGTTTGCCCAAATGGGTCTCATTAGTACCATATAAATATGTTTGTTTGTAATTTATTAGAAGCTTGAAATGTCGTAAATATTAGAATAATCTGATACGACAAGCAATTTGTTTTCTGTTAGGTCTGGTGTATTATTTAATTTAACTTTAATATTTACGTCTCCGTCGTAAACCTACGACATCCTGTCCTACGGTATCCTTAACGATAAGAAGTTTAATATTTATAGGAAAAATTTAGCGAATGAAATCACATTTTGCTGCAATATGCCCTGTTTCACAAAAGGTCAATTGTTTTACTGGCTTTCTTACCAACCAATGTGTTCCTCTTGTTTTGAAAAATTTGCTAAATACCTGTGGGATGATATATGTTACCAAAAGTTATCAGAATCAACTGTAAAAATTGAAAACTTCATTATTTTCAAAGATTACACAATTATGGAATTTGGTAATTTAAAGTTAAAATGTACTAATCAATACAACTTTGCCGAATGTTGCAATGGTGTTGGCCCATCTCAGCAATACAATAAATATGACTATATAGATAAGTTGTGTGCGTGTGATAGAGTTAAAGAGGGTATAATTTCAGGATTAAAACACACTACTGTATATTAAGTAAAAAGTTTTATGCATAATATCGTGAATTTTGTCTTGTTATTTGGTTCTCCTATTTTGATTATGATGTTTAATAAAAAATTAGGCTTAATTTTTGGAATATTTGTAGGTGTGCTCAGCATAGGGGTTGGCGTTTTTGCAGGTTGTTCGGTCGACAATACTTTACCTTTGAGTTTAGATCATGACGGTAATAATGATGGATGGACAACAACTGTAATATCAATGTCTGTTGGACAATGTTTCTATATCGGTAACTCTCAATATGAGTTGGTCAAAATTACTCAAAATGCACAGTATAAGTTTTTGGGTTTTATACCATATAAAGGGAAAGTTGTGTGTACTGATTTCGACTGGTCATGTCTAGGTAGTGGTAGAGATATTGCGA
>RCWM02001101.1:0-22500 GCA_003667255.2 Euschistus heros
AAACCAGGTTAGAACAATATTGAATGATTGAATGAATGGGAACCTCTGACTATTATACTAACTATTATATAGTAGACTATCATTGCAACTAAGATTTATAAAAAGTTATTCTCTGTAAAAATTTACTTCGACCTCTGAAAGTTTTTCAGATGGCCCCCGGAATGCAAAAAAAAAAAAAAAAAAAAAAAAAAAAAAAAAAAAAAAAAACGTATTGACATAGTTCAAATGTTTGCCAGAAGGTTTTCCTCTACAAACGACATAGATAGTACAGAGAGCGGAAATATTGCTAGATGTCCAAATCAAAGTCAAATTTAAAATATGAGAGGGGGAAAAATAAAAAAACGAAAATCCTGAGAGATAAGGTCGGCAAATATTCAGGACATCAATAAATATCGGGTGAGCGGTGGAGGCGATAGGAGATTTTAATCAAAGGCTGGCTTGATTAGGACCGAAGTGGCCACGCTTTTCACACCTGTCAGCAAGCTCACTTAATCTCATTCATCACCAGCACACCAATATCACACGGCTAGGTTTTGATTTATAATATATTTGAGGAATAACATTATATTACATAAATATAAATATATAGTAGAGGTATTTATTATATAAAATCTAAAAGGACGAACCATTTTTCGTTTGTGATCACTAACAACTAAAACTACAGAACTATATTATAACTACATCATATTTATAGTTCAAGGGAGGTTTATCAATAATACAAATTTACTGATTTTCAATTTAAAAAGCGATCGTATTTTTAAAACAGTGAAGTTTCAAAATCGACTGAAATGCGATTAGCACCATTCCGGAATTAAGTAATACTACTGAACCCATCTCTACCAAATTTTAATGACATCATTTTCATAGTTCTGGCAAAGCGTATCAATAATATAATTCACAATAATACAAATTTAAATGGACAATATTGAGTAGCAGGATCGTGGTTTGACACACAGTCATATAATATTTTGGTTATAAATTAAATAAATCAATAAAATCATTTCTGTCAAATAAACTTTATTACCAAATTAAAATTTTGATCCTTTCCTTTTTGATATTGTGTATAAAATATGATTCATGAGGCTTTACTTTTTAAGCACCGATCATGCAGTTCTTTATATAGATCCATCAGGATTAGTAACTCATATATTAGATTAAAAACTGGTTCCCCAATTATGCGGTTAAAAGTTGCTGCTATACGCATCTTGGGAATACCGCCAGTTGGGTAACCCCCCCCCCCCCCAACCTTTTAACTGTTTTTCACAAATTCCCCAGGTCAGTTGTGTACTAGAATTGTTAGAATTTAGTTAGTCGATACCATAACCACCAGTAACAATGTAAATAAATTCCGTAATCATATATATTTAATTATTCTAACACATGTTGTTACATAATTATATTGTAGCTAACTTTGTGTTTTGAAATAACTTGTATAACTCATGTAATTTTATTGTACATTGTTTTTTCACTGTAGGGCATGATTATGAGAACAATATAGTCCCGAAACGTCGACAAAATAGTCGTTATTTATTGACTGAACCTCAAGAACCTTACTTAACTATATATATATATATGTATATATATATATATATATATATATATATATATATATATATATATATATATATATATATACAGAGAGAAAGAGAGAGAGAGAGATACACACTACAAGTAATTACTAATTTTCATTTGTTTAAAATAAGACTTTTTTTTTTTTAACAGCCAACCGAAAACTAAATAGAGAAAGATCGAGAGGTATTAAAGACCAAGACTTAACCTCTCCCGGGGGTTAATGGGAAAGCCCGCCCTCTGGTCCCGAGGGATTAATAAAAAAAAAAAAAAAAATGGTTCCATTCAATTTAAAAGCAATTCTCCTGGCAACCCCGTCGCTCCCTCTCTTCCTCCCTCCAAACAGCGGGGATGAAGCACGAAAATTGGATTTAAAAGAACACGGAACCGTCTAGGGGTGGAGTTGACAATCCGCAGCGGAAACAGATCCAAGATGGCGCTAATCAACAATACCTCGCCGAGGGTTTGGAAAATCGGCATGGAAATCGGTAAAAGGAGACGATTTTCCTTTGTGGCCGCCGGATAACTGCAGCAGCCTAATGGCCAATTATCCAGCTGTCTGCTGACGATTTCCCAATGGCTTCGATTTCATAGCTCCGTCCCAGTTTGCTGAATAGGCGAACACCGCAGCGAACAGACAAATAAAAAACATGCAAAATATTTAAATTTTGTAAATAGTTTTACATAAAACAACTTTAAAATTCTTAAAGCTTGTACCTAATTGCAAACTTAAAGGATGGTATTGTGATAAATATATATATATATATATATATATATATATATATATATATATATATATATATATATATATATATATATGTATGTATATAAATTTCTTGACTGTTACTATTAAATGTTTAATAAGGTCCATGAGGTTCAGTCAATAAATAGAAACAGCTATTTTGGTGACGAGTCGATACCATATTCACCAGTAACATTGGCATGATTATGAGAACAATATAGTCTCGAAACGTCGCCAAAATAGTTGTTTTTATTTATTGACTGAACCTCAAGAACATTACTTAACATATATATAAATATTTGTTGAGTTATTAAGGTAAGATTGTACCAGTGGCACTGGTTGATAGTTCTGTTGGTAACAGATATTTCATTGTAATAACATATATTTTGCTGGGAACAATCCAATTATTCACTCACCACCACCAAACAGCAAATTCCGAAATAAAATTAAATAAGCCTAATGTTTTGTACCGTTAAATCAATGGATTAAACGATTTTAAAGCTAGCGATACAGGTACATACAATTTAAAAGTTGTATTGGAATAAACTATTGCAGAGAAAAAACTGTTAAAAGATTATTCAGCTGTTTATAGATTTATGCTTTCCAAGATACATTTACGTCTAAAATTTTAGAATTGGATCAAAAACAAATCTACAACGCCGACGAGAAAAAATACTACATCTTGTCTACTACGGAAGAGAAAAGAAGATTCAGCGCCCACAGAATTTTGTTAAAAGTGGCTGTCATTTCGTTTTCCAATGACGGTGCCATAAATTAGATATGCATGAATAGATTTTTTTTTTTTTATAAGTTCCAATTTTTAAATATAAGTTAAATTACGACGATTTATCACAATTTATTTTTTTTCCTTTACATCCAGTAATCTGCCACACTTCTGGTCTCATATATATGTGTCAGATTATCGAGACAGTATTTTAGTCATAAAATACGGTGGATTTTATTAGTAGTCAATGTACGGTTTGTCTAATAAAAACATCTGCTGATTATCTATTTCTTAAAAATATTCCTTAATTTATATTATACAATATAGCAGTGAACAACGGATATTTAACCTATCGTGGCCAGTATTAGCAGCATTTATTAAATGTAAAACGTAATGCGGTGATGGATGGCGTTTCCGACTTTCATAACCGAGTGTCACATATCATATTTCAATGGTGTGTTAGTAATAGAGAAATTTTCTAGATTCTTTTTAAAATCTAATTTAAATGCATTGGTTTAGCCGAAACTTTGTATTACATGCAAAAGAGACATGCGATGGGGAACAGGTTGTTTCGTTCAGCAACAAGTTTTGGTTTAGATCGTTAACATTGTTATTGTATTACATTGTTATATGCATTTTTGAGAACTGTTATTTTTTTATGATAATCTGCAAACTATTTAGTTTTATATACGTACTATCTTAATTATAAAAATGTAATAATCAAGCAAGTGTCAATGTATTTATGAATTAACAGGAATTAATATGTCTTTCCTTTTTTAGTATACTTATATTTTCATATTAAAACATAAATAGGAGTTTTGTTTTACTAAATCTATATATATAGGATATATATTATATATATATATATATATATATATATATATATATATATATATATATATATATATATATATTAAGTGTAGGTTTCTGTTCTTTTTTTTTTTTTTTTTTTTTTTTAAATTTTTATTTTTACCTGTTATTGGAGTAGCAATATGTGAACCTACTTAAAGTGTAATAATGCAAACCTTAAAGATGCGTCGGAGAGTAGTACTCAACACTACCACCTCCCTGGCACGGATTAAACAAAAATAGATTTATTTGGGAAAATCTCTCATCTCGCTTCTTTTAAGCCTTCTGAAAGTCATTCCAGGTTTTTCAGTCGTGGCTATGTCATTAGCGAGTACGTTATTATGTCCTTGAAGTCTGTCGTGAAATCGTTTATAAATGTTATGCATGTACATGTTCGTTTACTGTGGGTACCTGTAAATCTAAAGAAATTTTATTTCATGATCAGTCTGTGTATTTTTGATCACATCTATCATTAGATCTAATCAAAATAAAAAAGAGCTGTCCTGAATCAATGATTATTTTATTTCATGCATTTAAAATAATCCTCACCATAACAAAATTCGTTTCATAAATTCATAATTCAGATCTTTAATAATAAAAATTAATTTTTAATTACGTCAAGAAGAATACTAAAGATTGTTTAAAACCCTTACAATATTTACTACTATAAAACAGAAAATTTCGTAAAGGAAAACTATAAAAATAAAACTATTTACATCTCAGAGTTAGTGAGCAATAAATAACCATTCAAAAGATACACTGTACATCATATTTTCGTTGTTAAAAATAATTTTGAAATCTGAATGTTGTATATGTACGGTAAGGTCCAAAGGTTTTTGGCCTGAGATAGAAGGAAAGGTGAAAGAAAAATACTGGTCTTACTGTTTATCGATATATTCTCCTCTAAGTTCAACCACTTAATACAACGCTTTGGCAACATTTCTATATCATGAAAAAAAAAAAATTCCTCTTTGTAAAAAAAAATGTTCTTCCACTACTGCTTGGAAAAATTGTTTGGAAAAAACGCGTAAAAATTCATTTCAGCAGTGGGCTCGTTCCTGTTTTTGAGCAGCTGAAAGAATTTTTGGAACCCATCTTGCACTAACCTTGTTTATATGCAAATGTTCTTTTATGAACCTCAAAACACTTGTTTTTTAAAAGTCCCAGCCTCGCTGCTATACCCTTGGTTTCAGTCGCAGCAATTCAGTTTCCACAAGTTGGATTGTTTCAGAAGTGACAGCTTCCAATGGGCGACTCTTTAATTTGTGCAGGAGTAAGACCCTTATTACAAAATAATTTAAAAACCGCACGGTACACGAGTTTGAACATTGTAAAAATGAGGATTATCCTTCAAGGCTATACACTTAATAACAGAATAAGGAAGTGCGGGCGATGGGTATGGAGTGAGCAGGCATGGACTTGCAAAAGCGTGCAGGTCCCGGCACGTTTGAATGAACAGAAGCAGGACAGGCCGGAAACTTATGGACCTTACTTCGTATGTTTAATTCGTACAAGGATTTAGATGCTTTAAAATATTTTGTTAAAGTTATTAATATTGTTTTATACAATCTATAGATATAATAATATATTACTGATAAATCAATATTAATTCTTTTGTTATTTCTTTAGTTCATACAGATCATATTATTCGATTTTTTTTTTTCAAGTCTTTAATTGCTTCAACTTATTTTTTTGTATTTATTTGTTTTAACTGTACAACCTTACCTTAGTACTCAACCAAAGACTCCTCATGGGTTGCAGTGATTCAAATTATTTTTTTTTGTTTTTAATTTGTTTTCACTATATAATTTTTACATTAAACATTTTATGCGACTAATATTTATTTCTAGTCAAAATAATTTCAAACTTTATTTGGGTTTAAGATGTATAAAAAATGTCTCAAAAACTTTTCAGAGTCTAATGAATATATCTGTGTTCGTGTGTTTCTTACACAATCAACCAATCAAATGTAAAAGAGTTTAATAAGGAAATGGTAAAATAGTTTAACCAGGTGTGAACTATTTTTACAAAATCACCCAGTTTAAACAGATGCCAATAATAAAAACATTCTCTAAAACTCATTTATATATGTATGTAATTAGATCTAGAAACATTCCTCGGATATTTCATATACCAACTGAAATTATAATATTTTTTATTTACTATATGTTTTATTTTGAATTTTATTTTTGATTAATATTCTTCTAATCAAAATGGTATAATACATAAAGAAAAAATATAATATTTTATTTATTTAATAAAATATGACATTTTTAAATATTATATTAAAATATATTAACTAACAAAAAAAGAGTTTAAAAACATCACTCAGATTTCTTAGCTACAAAAAAATAAATTAAAATATTAAAAACAAAGATTCGATACTGAGATAAGAAAGGGACTTTGAAACAAAAACAACTAACTAAAGAGAAATAAAAAAAAAAAACATCTTTTTGTTTTTGTTATGTTCTTTATGTGATATTGACTCTAAATATCTAGTGAACCAAATAAAAAGTATGAATATAAACCCAGCTGGGTTTTATATTCAATAGAGGGAAATGTGTAGAATCGGGCACTGATGCAAATATGTGCATCCCTCCCTACTGGCTAAGGGAGATATTGAAGACTGGCGGCGAGGACTATCTATGGAGCCATTTGCTAATATAAGATAGCAGTGAACAGTGAAATCTTTTTTGTTTCATATTCTTATGTTTATTTAAAAATAATTTCGCCACGATGTATGGAAAACAGAGATCTTAAGCATTTTTTGAAGCGCACCTTTAGTCACGCACGCGTTTAGGTTAAATGTGATAGTGGCCATCGTTCTTAGGTGGAGTTGGTGTAAATATAGGAACTCTTTCTTGTTGAAAATGTGGACCCCGTTTCCCCGGGAACTTCGACATATCTCTAGTTAGATATCACAATTTGCATCTTTTGTGATAGAAAGTTGAAGAAAAGTGAAGACGCTACATAATCTTATGTAGTTATAGGTTATTAATTTATTTTTATTGTACATATTGCACCAGTGGATCTTCAGATATTCTTCTAATTATGTAAAAAGCTATTAGTTCTTTCGTTAAATAATTTACTTTGTATTATTTTTTTTTCATTTTTAAATAATTTTTATTAATTTATTAAAAAAACAAAACAAAAAAGAATAATCTTGGTAACATCCAATTTTTTGTTATCTTAGCTCTGATGAATATCTGCAAGGCAGGTCGAATTGTCGGCACACCGAATATAAAGATTTTTTATTAAAAAAAAACTTGGACCTGTTAATTATACCCGACAGCATCCTTGACCATTTCTCAACTAGAATAAATAATAATTTATCAGGCGGGCTCGAGTTGGTTCCGGGCGTTTAAATTCCAGTGCTCTATTTAAGCTATCTCACTTCCCATTTAATAAAGAGGATCATATAAAAATAAGATTATATATATTTTTAATTATCAACGGTTTATATTAATATATTATCGCTTATCAACAGATGCCTATTCGATAGTCCTTTGTAGTTCGAGCCTAGAATAGAAAAGTAATTTTATTTTGGGACAAAGTCCCTTAAGAATAACAGATAAGTACAGGTATAAATATATTAAATCTGGTTAGAGACAATGAGATAAAAAAAAAAAAAAAAAAAAAAGAAAAACAATAATACAATAATGTCACTATCTACATAGATAATAGTTAAATAAACATAAAAGAAAATAAGATAACATTTTACAAATTAGAGAAGAAAAAATGAAATAAGAAAAAAATAAAATAAAACACTATAAAAAAATCTTTTGGTACACTGATTAGATTTGTATGTACAATAGAAGTACCCATGGAAAGTGAAATTTGTATTAAATGGAATCTTAATTATGCAAGAACTGAATCTGAGTCTGAATCCAGCGATGCAATAATAATTTTTGGGTACGTAGGTAGATAGTTAGCAAGCAAGCAGCTTGAATGAGAAGGAGGTATTGAAAATAGAAGTATTTGAATGTTTTCAGGGATGTAGCTTGTCTGATGTGAGGAGGAATGGAGTTCCAGAGGATTGGTGAGTGAAAAAGGAAGGAGCGTTGGAATGTTGTTTTATGGGATGGGGTATACAGATCAGTTTTCCTTGAATGTGGGAACTGACATCGTGACGGGGCTGAAAAATTATGATTACAATTCCTGTAAATATGTTGTTACCTCTAATAACTAAACTCTATCCCGTTTAAAATTGATTTATCCTGTTTTAAACTATTTTTGATGACTTTTTTGAAAAGAGTCGATATTCACACTCCAATTTTTCTGGTGCTATTCTAAAAGCTTTTTGTAAATCGCTGCGCTTTTGAAATGAGATAATTGATGTTAATCATCGTCTTGCTTTCTCGCATATAAGAAACTTCTTATAGTTGTTATTGAAAACCACAATCTAGAATTTTTCATATTATATGTAAATTTAAATAAAAAACAAAAGAGGATGCTCATATTTACACATTTTCCTCTACTATTTACTTAGTGTTTAATTTATTTATTTATATTGTATTAGTTTATTTATTTATCTCTTCCACTATTATAGTGGCAGGATTAACATGAGATAAACTCAAAATAACTAAAATATATAAACCAAATCCTTGCCGAAACAAACTGGCAACGTAATATGACAGAATGCGGGGAAATATTGTTCCGTTGATGGGGGAAGAAGAGAGGCCCTCAAAAAGGTGCTGACGACGCTGAGCTGGGAACGGAACCCTATCCCTTTATTACTGGGCTTCTTCACCCCCAGCCCCGGCAGCCTATGCAGTGAATGTAATATCTCTGTCATGGAACTGAGCTAGCTTCCTTTCTGGGGGTCAGGGGGTGAAAATCTTCGATTCCAACATAACACGATCAAGGGAAATTTAGCATTATAAATGGGCGTCTGTGAAAACAAAAAAAAAATATATATATATATATATATATATATATATATATATATATATATATATATATATATATATATATAATTTTTTTTAGAGTGGTTATTGTACCATTAGATAATAAATTTAAGGGGCTATCAAACCCTGGTGTCTTTATTTTGAAAAGTAATTTTATTTTTACAGAAAATAATGTTTTGTAACTTACTGATTAATGTCTATAGGTGCCTTCCCCCTTTGTACCTGTGGGCACTAGTGGTTGTACCAATGAACATTCATTTCTTCATAGGTTTATAGCGATATTTGAAATGATATTTAGAGAAACACATCAGCAATAATTTTTTATATAATGTACTAAACAAAATAGAATATTTAAACAAGAAAAGTCAGCTTGATTATTAAACTAGAAGGCCGACTAGAAAGGTGACAACAATAAATTTAGCGTATGAAAATAAATAGAAACTTAACTTATTTTTAAACCTTTTAACAAAAATAAATCTTTTATGTACCTATAATTATAATTAACGAGTGTCACAGACTTTTTTTTTATGGAAAAAATCGAATCATTAGAGATTGTATCATTGAAAAGGTGTAGGAAAATGTAATTGTTTACATAATCTCCCAGTGCCAGTTATAAAAGATGGCGGTGTTAATTTTCTTTTGATATCTCTTATTTCAATTTCATAATCAGTAGCGATGTCCAGAAGAAGAAATTTGGGGTTCTATCATTTGATGAACTTTTCTTCAAGTAGCAAATGTTGAACGTGAACGAGTCTACTTTTTCTTTAATCAACGCTATAAAAAGCTTTACAACACAAAACATAGCTACCAACATACATTTCTTCATCTTCAATTTCTTTACCTTGTTCATAATCATTCATCAGTTTATCCAAAAAATTACAATATTCGCTTGATGGATTAGCCAAGGTCTCATTTGTGAAATCACTATGTTCACTTGTTGAATTGCTTTTATAAATATTAAGTGGCGAGTTTTCTCCTCTTAAAAAAAAAGGTTATATGAATAGTAGGTATCTAAATTTAGGGATTTTATATCACGCGGAATACCTACAAACGTTTCCTCAATATTTTTAATTGAAATGATGAATTAATAAACAAAAAGAAAAATGTGTTGTACCTGTGGACACTTTAACTATCTGTCAACAGGTTCAGCTGGCAATGGTGTCCACAGGTACAACTGAATGCCATGTTGTGCGGAAAGCTCTGTTTCACAAAACCCGTAAGTGATAACTGATATGAAAACAAATGAAGTTATGATATATTTATCGGACAACCCAATGAAATATCACTGCCTAAAAAATTTCTAACTGTAGGTCTTAAAAAAATTAAAATCACTGGTTAGATTGGTCAGTATTTGGAAGAAAAAAACTTAAAAATAATAATTTCTACTAAACTGTTGATCTGACAATCTTGAAAACACACATGCAACTGCATGGAGATGCTTGCAGCACTACCAGTCTAACAATTTTAATTTCCCTCCTCCCACTCTCTCCTAATTAAAAATGTCCACTGGTACGACTGTGCTGTAGGTACAGCACCTTCCCCTATATATTTTTTTAAGTAATTGTTACAACCTGCTACTGCTGTTAATGTGGGCAATAATCTATAAGTAACACATTTTTTTAATACTACATGAATTCGGTGCGTTTTATCGTTTGAAAAAATATGTTCCTTATTTACCAAGCTAGCTTCTTAAAATAGATACATCATTTTCCATCATTCCAAGTTATCTGTTAGCGATAATTCAATGACAGTCCCTAATTCCATGATTGAGGGCGTTCACAGTGGATAGGAAAAACTTCCATTTTTTTTTTTTTTTTTTTTTTTTTTTTTTTTAATGCAAATACCATTTCCTCTCTTTCAGAACTTCCTTAATTTGTTTAATATTGGGTACTTATTAGGGAAACCCGAAGTCACAATTAATTCGAAATAAATTCTAGAAATCAGTTGCAGTGTTTCATTGCAATAACATCTTACACATTTTTCACAACATTAGATTTGGATATGTTTTTTTTTTTTTTTGGAGAGATCTGTTAATTTGGATGACTAGGGATTAAATGCTTTTGAAGTAGGGGGGAAATATTAGGGCTAAGGATATAGCCCAAACACCAATGAAGTATAGTAATTAGATCTTTAGTGATTGAGCTTGTCAAAGATTTTTCAGGTGACATTTCTGCTTGAGGAAGATCATAGAAAAAATCTTATTAATCTAGTCAATAACCTACAGGATAATCCGTACTTCCTTTCCTACATCTAGAGCATAAAGATATAATACACTAAATAAATATAGTAATACAGTAATACGTTGGTGGTTCAAACTAACTCCTGGAACACTTCTACTTTCTCTAAGATATCTTTAGTTTCCTCTAGGAATGTTTCTGCTTCCTTCAAGAACTGACGCATTGTTCCTCTAGGAACAATTTCATCCGACCAGAAAATCTCTACTTCGTCCTGGCACTCTAATTGTGTAATAAAAAATTTAGGTTTTGTCTTATTCTTTTTCTGATAACTGAATTTCTGACCCAGTGACATGGGTGAACTGTGTCAGTTCTCTCACGTAAGCTTATTTTTCTTTGTACGAATCTTCTTCTTTTCCCCTTACCAATTCAATTCAATTAGTGGCTTCCTTCCTCTATCGTCCTTGATTATTTTCTCTTTCTGACCTTTCACTTCAAATCTTTGCTCTTAGGGCCTCATCCTCTAGACGACTGATCTCTATTTGAGCTATATTTTAATTCGTTTTCCTCTTTCCATTTGAATTTAAATTTTTCACTCTCTTATCTATAACTTTCTTAGAAATTGTCCTTTGTCATGGTTTGAATTTTACCAATTGTATGAGTTAAAACATCTTCAGTTGTAATTGTAAATTTGTATTTGAATGAGCTTAGGCTTATATAAAATGTACTATTTTAGCAGAATGTAGTTTAAAGAAATATATATGATAAGGAGTAAATCCAGAGCAACGTTAATAAAAACTTTATTAAAAAAAAAAAAATATATATATATATATATATATATATATATATATATATATATATATATATATATATATATATATATATAATATATATATATATATATATATATATCTAACCTTATCTTTCTACATAAGAGGATCAAAATGGGGCCAACCCTTACTTCGACCTATCAATCTACCATAGCTATTTAGAAGGTTTCGATCAATTTCCGAATAAATAATTATTCTCTGTCGAGACCTTAACTAAAGGAGACAAAAGACCATTAAAAATTAACTTTAGCCCTCTTCCACGTTCGCTTTTTAGGGGAAAATGAAGAGAGGCCAAGAACGAATCGAAGTACTTAATAACTGTGAGAAATTATCTGACATCTTAATGAAATATTGTCCGGGACAAAGAGAGGAGGCCCTAGTCGCTAAAGGCCCCACCAGCAACATCCTCTACTTCATCTCCCTCCTGAAATTATAACTTCCACAACTTTCACCAAAGTTCCGATCATCGCCTCCATCCATCCATATAACAAATGATCACTTCATCATTTCTTTTATATATTTTTTCCCTCTCTAATGAAGTAGCCTGGAGATCATTTTAACGGTTCGGGCTCAGGTTTCATCTTCATATTCAACGATGTATCACCGTCAAAGAAATGACAGTATTATTTCTCAATTAAAAATGAATATATATACTTATTTTTAATTGTTTATTAAAATTTACAACTGTATATACAATATAAAATACATCAAGTAAATGTGATGAAATAGATAAAAATGATACGTCACTTATTTTTAAAGCAACTACCCATTGGTAGCACTTATAAAGGTTCTATATAATGAAGCGCTATATAAGAAGGTCCCGAGGCCATCTTCATTTCACGCTCCTCGGAGGGTTATCTGGAATAGAATGAGAAGCAAGTTGTGATACTAATGGATTTGAATGGTTGTGGAGTTTGCTATGAAAGGATTGATATCTGGTTTGAGCTAAGTCAGAAACGTAAGGTATATTAAGATCTTTGTGGATAAGTTTGTTTGTGACAAAGTTAGGAGCATTTAGGATTTTTCTAAGGTTTTTTAATTGTAAGGATTGGATACGAGATGAATTGGATGGTTTAGTGGAGCCCCAAAGCTCAACTCCATGTATCCAAATTGGTCTAATTGTTATGTAAATGAGTGTTTTGTAATTAATTGGAAGGTTGGAACGTTTGTAAAGTAAATGTTGAAGTAGTCGATAACGAGGGGTAGTTTCTTGTCGTTTTAGTCTTGTATGTGGATTCCAAGATATTTGTCCAGATGCAGTCCTAGGTAGCGGATCTGTTAAACAGGGATAAGTGGAACATCGTTAAAGAATATTGATTTATTTATATGCATTTAAATTATATGCTACCGGTGTAGTTACTCCATCCACAGGTCGCGCCGTTGTATTTTGTACAACACCCGAATTGTCTTCTTACTCAATCGCTTCCGGTAAGCTTCTCGGATAATTGGATTTAGCTGTTCCTTGAGATACTCCTCTTTTTGCCACCAGTATTTTTTCACTGCGATAGAACAGTTTTCTGCATGGAAAATATTACGTCCTCAGTGTAGCACGAAGTACAACAAGCTACTACTCTCGTTTTGATTTCTTCTTGTCCCTTTTTCGGAAATCAGCTGGATTTGACATGATTATTTTGCATTTTTACTTTTGGTAATGTTATTAAACGAAGTATTAACTATTTGGAATGTTTTGATTTGGTGGAGGTCCTATAAAATTAGAAGATGTTCCACAAAATTTGCAGGAGCAAGACAAGAAAGAAAAAAAGAACCGGTCTATCAAATTAGAATTTGGTTTTGTGTTAGGAGTAAATAGAAGAAGTTCTAAATTATTAAACAGAAACCGATGGTAAGGGTAGTGATGGAAATGATGCTGTTGGAAATAGCCTGGGCGATTTCTACTGTTTCTTTGTAAAAAAAAATAATTAAAAAAACATTTTTTTTCTATAAATGTTCGTAAAACAACAGTTTTAGATATGCAAATAATTATATTTTACTGTAATATTGTAAAAAACAAATTATCGAGTTATAAATTTGTTTTTTATTATTTTCAATCATAAACATATTTTTATTTACGTTCTAAATATTATTCTCTCAGGTAATATACTGTACATATGTTCTATTTTAAATGTAGAATAGTCAAAATATTTGATTTAATAGATTTAATATAAAATTTCGACAAAAACGGATGATAAACAGGGTGTTGTGCTTTGCACAACACGCGACTGCTAGTCTTACGGATATTGGCGCAACTGATGGAAGGTTAAGGGAAATTCAAAATAAATCATTAATAAAGGGATGCGCTCTAGCTTATTGGGTAAGACACTGCACTTCTTAATCTCGAGTCGAGTTATAGTCTGGCTGTAAACAGAAAATTAATTTACTGTCATCTGTCGCCAAACTTCAGAATCTGGAGACCCTCCAGGGGACGCCCAGACATAATAAATAGGGTACTATTACAAAGAGGAAAATCTGGTGGTTGGGAGGTCTACAGCTTACAGCTAAATCTGGCTAAGAAACAGAAAAACCTCATCATGTACTGAACCCAAGTGAAGTGGAATCAAACGAAACCATTTTCAGCTCAATCTGAACCATTAGTCAACCATTATCAACCATTAGTCAACGGAGTCCACCATTATGTTTAGTATTGTTTTAAAGTTATTATGTTTTATCATCTTAAAAAAGCTCGAAGTACGTTCACTATAGAGGTTTAACTATAAACACCATGACGGGTCAAATGATCATTTTTTATCAGAAATTCTTGGAAACAACATTCATCACTCTTTTTTTATTTTACTATATCAAAAGTTTTTTTCAATGTCTACTCCTTTCTTTTTATTTTTTTATTGTGGCCGAAATAGGTGAACATGAAATATCGATAGGGTTAGTGTATTCGAGTATTCAAGTATGGGTATCGGAGAGACTGTTTTGTTAGTTTCACAATAGACTTGGTTGTAAAAGTACCGCCTGAACAAATTTAGGAAAATATTTTGTTATATTTCGTTCTAACAACCGCATGCTTATTCTCTTTCTTGTAAAAAATAAATTGAGCGATTTTTACATATAATTATACATTGTAAAAATATTTAAGATGTAAATATACAATTTAAATAAAGAAACAAATCACTCCGCTTAAACCTGTTGATTTTTGCTTTATGGTATTTTTATTACCATATTTTTTTTTAGTTTTTTACCAGTTTAATTTAATAGCTTTAAAAAAAAAAATCAATGAAATTATTGTTTGCTGAGAAATATTCTGATTCCCACAGTACATTATGTTCATCTCTTTTAAATTTCAATCATTCATATTAAATCTTCTACTTTAAAAATAATTAATAAACTTTTGCAAGATGTATGAGAGATTTTTAATCTTTACTAATTTAATATATTAATAGGTATCTTAATGACTCGATAGCTTTTTTTTTCAAATGCCAGAGATTAAAAATCTCTTATATTAGTTACTTTTTTTTCCCAATAAGCTAAAATTGTTGGAGCTCCCTAGAATTGTTTTTTATTGATGCTCAAAAACTAAGAATAAAATTAAAAAAAAAAAAAAAAATACTTGGTTGTGAATACTGTTAGAGGAAAAGGTGTGAATAGGGGTGTCCTCTTTTGTTTTTGATTTAAAGTTACTATTAATTTTTAAAAAATTCTACATTTTTGAATTTCATTAACAACTATAAGAAGTTACCTAAATGTGAGAAAGCAAAACAATGATCAACACTATTTATTTTAATTCAAAATCGACGATTTACAAAAAGCTTTTGAAAATGTACCTAAACCTAAGAATAAGAAAAGAAAAAAATATATCACATACTTCTCAAAAGTCTGCTGTCCAGGATAAACACCAAGTTGCACAATAGCTCATCGGCAGTCCTCGCCGCCAGTCTTCAGTATACCCTTTAGACACTAGGGAGGTACACCTTTTCCTCTATGTATTTCATGAAATTGAATCTATAATATACGAATCAGCTTTTCTAAAAATAGGACTGTTGCTTAGTTACGCAGCGGCGAAAGCCGGTATCCATAGTAACGCATTCCTTTGTTCTGAATTACTTTAAAGTACATTAAGAATAAATAAAAGTAACGAAACTTAATTTGAAACAGACAAGAAAAAGATTTGCTTTTTGAAAGCTGAAGACAATTCTGAAAATGCCCTAATACGCAAGATTAATAACTGCCTGTGGGAGATGCACGAGTCGATGGGTGGAGGGACTGTGCTAATGTGGGTACCCTCACATTGAGGCATCTCCGGAAATGAGGCTGCAGACAGTGCAGCAAATCTTGCGAGACTGAACCAAACAGGAACCATTATTACAGACATTACAACAACTTCTGACTTAAAAACATCCTGTAGAAAAAAATTGCTCAATCACTGGAAAACAAAATGGAACCAAATACGCAGCAAACTTCAAGAAATTAAACAAGACACACGACCACAACATCTTGTAGAAAATCAAGAATAGAGGAAATAATCTTGACGAGACTAAGAATAGGACATTCAGCTTTCACCCACGGTTACCTGATGAGAAGCCTAGAACCACCGATTTGTACAACATGCATGACAACACTGACAGTGAAACACATTGTAACAACATGTACACTATACTCTGACGCCAGAACAAAGTACAATATACCCTCAAAAATAGATAAAGCACTGGAAGACACAGAGGAAAAAATCAAAAACATTTTTGAATTTCTAAAATTTTGTAAACTGTTTGACAAAATCTAATATGTATATTGAGCCGCTAATGACTCATGTGAGTAGATACGGAATGTAATAAAAAAAAAAAAAAAAAAAAAAGATTTGCAATGTAATAGAAACATCGGCTTAGTACTGTAACCATAGACATAATATCAAATTTACTGTTCATTATCATAGCTTTAACACTTCCGTAAAATAAGATATTACATTCCCTTAAAAAATAAAATAAAAGCTATTGATGTGACTTCTTGTTCAAATGAAAAGAAAACTTGATCTAACATGCCAAGCTCAGATAAATTTGCATATATTTTAATAAGGTAAACCTATAGCATACATTTTACATTAATTGTACGTTATATACTGAAATATACAATATATGTTAAATGTTATATACAATCGATTTTGCAGGAAGGTTAGCTAAACAGTAGCGATAAGGGTCGGAGAGTTGCAGCAACAAGTTGCAGGGCAAGCCTCCATCATAGTTAATTGCACCTCGTTATCAGATACCACTCCCTCTAGGATTATCTCTTTAATTGCATTATAATTACTAAATCTTAACTTAGTTCTCGTCCCTCTTTACATTTACAAATAGTCCAGGCTATCTTTTAAGTTTTATGAGGGAAGGATATTTTTTTAATTATATCATAATACTAGCAATAGGTACTGACAGGTTTTAAAATTAAATCAAACTTATAACTTGAAGTATGAAAAAATATTACGCTTTCTATACGAATATTAACTCTAAATTATCAAACAATAACTTTATTATGTCAGAATTTGTAGAAACTATAAGAGATTATTCTTAAACGGTTTGTCTTTCAAAATCAGTTTAAAATATGTTATCTATAGGATGTAGTTGATGAGATTTCTTCACGTAAGTTTCCAATATCCATTTAATGAAACTTTCTAATTAATTAATGTATCCTAGTTTTATTATCTTTATTAGCTTTATTATCTTAGACATGTCACAAGTCAGGTTTACAAAGTTCATCTTAATTTTATAGCAATTAAATAGACTAATAAAATTATTTGAAATTGTCAAATATTTCGAATTTAAAAAAAAAAAAAAAAAAAAAAAAAAAAAGTTAGTTAACACCTACTTTTACCAATGGTTTCAACTGTAGAAGAAAAAATTTATATTTCTAAAAGAAAGAAAGAATTTGAAAATTCCAATACAGTTAAAGAAAAAAATAATTTAGACCTTTTAAGTCAATCTTCTTCCGAACGGAAAAAATAAAATAAAGTTTTTTTTAACTCTTTTTTATTTCATCCTTGCCCTTAATTTTTTTTTTCCTAAAACAAATAAATTTGAAAGGTCTTAAAGTGAACTCTAGAGGAGTTTTCAAAATCAACTCATTATTCACAAGTTTATTGTTACCGAATTTGGCTTAGCTGATTGGAGGGATGTTGCTGATATTTAAAGGAAGCAATTCATACATTTCAAAAGCAACTTGTCATGTTAATATTTTACTCCTGTAAATCGAACAATAATATTTTTATTTCATTTAAATTACTTTGAAGTTACCATATATTAATTATTCTAAAGTAAACGAGTTTATTGTTTTATAAAATTCATGTTTTATTAATTAAATTATAAAGACTTTCCAAAGGAAACCTCAGTCTCAATTAAATCTTTATTAAAATTCGAAACAATTAAAACAAACGACCAGCAAAAGGCATCTTAACCTGATAAAATATGTGATTAATTCATGTCCTACAGAACGCGTTCCACTATATACCATCATATCGCTTAATTGGACAACAAATAGAGCTTGTGCCCGTAATTCCGTTATTTTATGCATTGAATCTTATTCATCTTTAAGTCCAATAATGTTTACTCGATGTTCATTTTCATAGCAAGAATTACGCTCTAATTTTCAATATTTCTTCTGCTGTAGGAAAACCCCTGGAATATGAGTCCCACTGATAATTTGGAATTTGTTTATTTAGATCATTATTATCTTTTTTTAATATTCATTATTTATTAAAAATTGCCTTTTTAATAGTGAAGACAGATTTTTAATATAAAAATATATATAAAAGAAATTAATCTTAAAACTCAATTTCTCCCTGACTGCAAAAAAAAAAAGAAAAAAAAAAGTCATGGATTCGTATATCTTTAATTTACTGTTTTATCCAATTTAAATTTTAGAATTGAAAGTATCATATTACAGTACAGCAATGATTATCTGAAATAATGTTTTAGGGGGTCGTTCGGATAATCAATAAATCGGATAATCGAAATTCGTTAACAAAAATTATTATGTGTAAACAGCATGTTCCAACAGTTTACTTTCCTTTTTTTTTTTTTTTTTTTTTTAATCTTTTTAAAAGTTTTTCAAACTGCGCGTCTCACTGTAAAATTATGAAGCACCTGATGTTTGAATTAGAATTATTTTTGGTTTCCATTATTGTTTATTACCCTTATTATTTAGCATGAAGTCCCGCAATGAGCGGTTTTGTAAGACATCAACACGGAAGTCTTCAACTATCATAACTGGAGTAGTATGATCAGGCTCCTAGTCAGTTATAATCTTAGCGACGTTTTTGGAATATTTAAATAACGACCTTAACACCTCACTCATCCGAGTATGAATTTGGAGAAATCATAAATAAAACTATTAATATAATATTTACATATATAATAATTGAGCGCATAGAGATGTTAATTTCCAAGGATTGTTAAAACAAATACATAATTTAATAAATAGTTTCAGTAACCTCTATTTCTTAATAGATGAGATGAAGGTAAAAATTTTCCCCAAGGCCAACGTTAATTAATTTCTCACTTTACCAATCCCTTTCTCCTTACAATTTAAAGCAGTTGATCTCTTTGAGGTCAAATTCCTTTTTAAAAGTTGAAAAATCCCCATTCTTTGCACCTGATCTCCTCAACTCTCAACCTATATTCCTAGAACATCTCATTATTATTCATTTTTTCGAATATGATTTTTATTTATCGACGTATATTTCAAGTTTGTATCGTTATATATTAATTTTTGAATAATTTTATTCTAAACTATAAGAGAAGTGTATGGTGCATATGTAAAATAAGTTGATCTATACTATTACGTAAAAAGCCAAGCTATTTTTAAGAAGGAAGGAGATTTATTTATTTGATTCTTTTTACGATATTGTTGTTTCTTAAATTTATTTTATCGAAAGCATTGTATGAATTTTTCAAATCAAGGATAGTTATGTTTCATATTTTACTTGAGTAAGGCAGATTATTATTTTAATTCAATAGATTCGATGGAACAGTATGAAAGAATCTCATTGATATAAATTAAATAGTAAATCGGATAAATAAAATTTTATTTTAATCAGAAGAAGAGAAAAAATGATAAAATTTAAATGAAAAATATTTAAAATAAATCTCTTTCAAAAGCTTGAATGGATAAGAACTGAAATGAAAGCCTCTACTCGGTGCTAATCGGCTTACAAATGGATGATTTCATATCAATGGGCATTCTCTTGACGCAAAATAACCAATGGGATAGCTTAAAAAAAAAATATATATATACTATATATATATATATATATATATATATATATATATATATATATATATATATTAATGATGCCAGATATTTTTTTATTATAAATTTGGACCATTATATAAGGTGATTGATTCCCTGTTATTGTGAAAAAAATAATAATAATAAATTAATCTATTCCAAATATATAAAACATCTACAATTTTTTTTTTTTTTTAGGTAAACCACGTTTTCTGAGATAAAAACGGTAATATGTCACTCGTCTGAAAGATTTTACTTTTTGACCACATTTACGGATTTAACAATACATTTCCTATAATATCAGAGCACCTGCAACATTAAATTTTAAAAAACTTGGGACCTAAAGAACAACTTAATCTTCAACTTATTTAGAAAAGTTTCTAAATATTACTTAGAAGGTTTCTTATATTACTTCAACGCTCAACATTATTCAAAAAAACAATCCACAAAACTGTAAATATTACATAATTTTGCGTATTTATGCATCTTTTGATTGGTATAATAAAATTAATGATTGCTTGTTGATTCCATGGGAAACGTCACTTTTGCAAACGGAAAAATATGGTGTGCAAACTTGCCTTGAACTTGGAAATTGGGTAAATAAAAGATAATGATAATCACTTGATGAAAATCTGTATTTTAAACAAACTAAACTTTTCATTGGAATAAAAAGCAAAGAAAAAATATCTCTTTGTCGCTTTAAGGACGTTTTATCTTTAGCAGATTTGTTTCCACTATATCTTAATAACAGAATTTTTTTAAAATTCATTTTAAATAATTTTTAAATATCTTACAACGAGCGAATGAAATAAAAAATTGTAAAAGAAGAATTTTTATGTATGCTTATGGAGAATGCGATGTGGAATCTATATATTCATTAAAGTTTGATTAATATTTTATATTCATTTATATTTATTTGTTACATCATTAGGTTTGTAAACTAGTGAATTGACTGATTGTATTGGGTTGTTTCACATGAAATGTCCGTTTTCAAGGTAAAGGGATTTTAGGAAAAATACAATATGAAAACAATATAATTTTATTCGAAGTATTTACCTTCTTTTTCTACACATTTTTCCTAACGTGACAACAACTTTTTTTATCCCGGATTTGAAAAACTCTGAGCTTTGAAGTGAAACAAAATCTGAAAACGCACTTTTGATTTCAGCATCATTTGCAAAAATTTTTCCTCTGCAGAAGTTGTCTAAATTCCTGAAAAGGTGATAATCTGTTGGAGACAAGTCGGGAGAATATGGTGGGTGCGGAAGAACTTCGTACCCCAGCTCTTTCAATTTATGCATGGTAAGTTTTGAAACGTGGGGTCTAGCGTTTTCGTGTAGGAGTATAGGGCCCTTCCGATTTACCAATCCAGGTTGTTTTTTCAATAATTTTTCGTGCATTTGGCCAATTTCATTGCAATAGGTTGTCGAGGTAATGGTCTCACCTCTAGGCAAAAAGGAATAATGTATGATTCCAGCCATGGACCACCATACTGTAACCATCAATTTTTTTCGGGTGCAAATTTGGTTTTGGCATTTGTCCTGGGCTTTCGTCGATGTCTAACCACTGCCCTGACCGACGCTGATTGTCATAAGCAATCCAGCTGCCGAACGACCTAGTTTAAACTCATAAAAAAATATTACACGAAAATCGCGTGTTTCCATGTTCATATTTGAAGGTATACTAAACAGTGTGTAATTGATTGGGAAGCTAATGTTTATAAAAGAAAAGTAGAGGATTAGTAACTGCTTGATTATGCTATGTGAACTTTGGAAGTAAACAACAGAGACTCGCAAAATCCTCTATGTATTTCAAATATTATAAAATCGGACATTTCATGTGAAACAACCCAATATTATATATATATATATATATATATATATATATATATATATATATATATATATATATATATTTTTTTTTTTTTTTTTTTTTTTTCCTTTCAAAGTAACCCTTTGAAAGGACCGTTTATTTAGGTTGTACGTTCCATACAAATGTATACTACGTACCTTAATTGTCATAATTACATTTACATTGAAACTTTTACAATAAAATTATTAAAATAATTCAGATAATTGAACAATTGAACATAATATAAAAGAAACAAATAAAACATTACAAATTGAATACGAAAATAAGAAATAAAAAAAAAATATGGTCCATGGCTGATTTTAGCCCATAATTTTTACCTATTTAAAGGATTTTTCATGAAATGTCCTTCCACCTTCTCAGTCCTTGGTCAGTTGGTCAAAGTCCAAGCTGTAGATAAATTTTGTAAATTCAGCTCTGTATTTGTTGTACAAGTCATATTCTGTCACAGGCCAATTTTCACCTTTGAAAAACAGCGTCATAATTAGTTTGGATCTTTGTCTGTCATATAATAAGCAGTCGTAAATTATGTGTTTAAATGTATGTTCTCGTCCGTCATAAGTACATATGTTGCTGTTTATTAAATTAAACCTTTTTAGATATGCTTTAGTTTGTCCAT
>RCWM02001101.1:27500-110001 GCA_003667255.2 Euschistus heros
GTGTGATTTCTATTTACAACTAGAATAGAATATGGGTATCGCTAGAATGCGCGCCGGTAAATCAGAAACTGTTAAACAGGGGCAAGCCACATCTTCTAAAGTAATACCCCAACAGATTTTCAATGGTAAAACTAGTAAGCCCGTCTGAAGTATATTATAATTACATCATTTTTATAGTTCTATGAAGGTTGAGCAATAAATTTACAATAATGAAAATTTAAATGTACAATGTAGAGGTTGGCCAGGTCTACACTTTTATGGTCAGAAATTAAAATCCAACCAGTTGAAATCAATAAAATTAGCTTTGCCGAATAAATATTATTTCCATATCGAAAAATATGAAAACATTATCCATGGGCTTTTAGTTGTAAGCTCTGATAATGCAGTCCATTATCCGCCAGAGTTTTTTTATAGTCTGTCCATTTGGATTACAAACCTTATCTGTGCAGATTAAAAATTATTGCAATGCGTGAAAATATCATTAAAGAAATAATGCTCAATCCCTTACTTCAATACAAGATTTTTAATCGAAAAACAAACAAAACATTATTTATTAGCCAAAATTATTAAAATCCTTGTGAAAGCCGGGAAGCCACGACGGATAATGCTTGTATTATATAAAGGAACAAGCCATTTTTCGTTTGTGATCAGTGATCACTGACCACGGAAACTACTGAACCAATCTGTACCAGTTTTTAACTATATTATCTTTATAGTTCTAAGGATTACAAATAATACAAATACTGATTTTTAAATAATTTGTAGCTAATAAAGCAAAAACAAGTGACTAAAATTGAAGTTTGAAAACTGATAAATAGGTGGTGACTACAAGGCTACATGAGAGGTTGCAAAGGTACAGTATTACACAGATCATGAAATCGATAATAAAATTTACTTATTTTTTATTAAATCATTGATAAAGATTTAAACATGTGGTGCGACATACGGATTCCAATGAAGTTTGCCGATATATGGTTAGCACCATTCTGCAATAGTCTTTACAATTATAAAACTACAGAGCCCATCTATACCAAATTTGAACTAAATTATCTTCATTGTTCTATGAAGATAATTTCTAAGATTTAGAGATTATAAAATTTACAAAAATTCAAATTCAAACCCACAACATGAGTGGTAGAAAAGAGGTTTGCCTAACTCGTATATATTTTCGTGGTTACGTATTTTTATTGTTAGAGACTGGAATCCAATCAAATGAGATCAGTGAAATTATTTCTTCCAACAAAATGATTATAAAATCAAAATTCCGATCATTATATAAGTGTGTGTGAAAATATGATTCACGGGATGAACCATATGGTTCGTTTTAAAAAGTTCTAAGCACTGATAATGGAGTCCATTATCCGCAAGAGTTTCTAGATAGCCTCTGTCCATCTGGATTACCAACTCATGAATTAAAATTAAAAATTAGATATCCAATAATGCTTTTACGTAATCTTTTAACGCCTAAGTACAATTTTAACCAGATTAAAAATTACGCCTATGCGTGAAAGTAATATTTAAGAATTAATTCTCGATTGCGTGCTTCAATACAATATTTGTAATACAAGCGTTACTACTGAAAAACAAAATCAAACTTCAATTGTTAGTTAAAATTATAATCAATTATAATTTTATAAATAAAAACTATTTAGTTTTTTATTCATAAGAGCGGCATAAGCCGCGAAGGGGATAGCTTAATAAAAAATAATTATTTTAAAATTTCCACTAATGGTTGCATCGTTATGCTAATGCCCAAACATTAGTAAATTCAAATTCATTATCATCATTTAAAAAAAATACCAGTCATTCCATGTTAAATCTCTTCAATTCGATGTCCCTTTGAGATCCATATATTCAGTGTTAAGGGACAAACTTATCCACACTGACAGCAATGTTTCCGGCTGCCTCAAACAGAGAGATTCTTTCAAACAAACTTCTAAATCCATTCCATATTGGGCAGCTTTTAACAACGTTTCCTCTTTAGCTTCTGCTGATTCTCTACTTCGGATAGAACCGATTGTGAAACAGAACACAGTACGGCTTCGAAATTAAGCAATTATTTATTTGTTTTGAACATTAATGTAAACAATTACAAACATTATAATTTTTTAAGTAGCGAGAAGAATAGTTGTTGATAGGTTACATAAAGTTGCCCAGAGGTATAGTTCGGCAAAATTGAATTTAAATGAATTTACTACAACTAATTTCGAAGAATTAATCAGCCAATTTAATTATGATTAAATATGTCAATTGATTCTTCAACAAACTAAATCATTGATTGACTAAAAAAACTGAAAGATTTAATCATGAATAAATTAGGTGCTTGATTCCAGAAAATTAGTTGTCAATTATTTAATCATGATCACATTTTGCCAAACTGCCCAAAATCTCTTAATTTAAGTAGCGTATGAGATTTGTTAGTGAGTATTGTGTAAACTTGTTTAGATAAAACCTTTTGTATAGTGATAAGAAATAAAGCTAATGTAACCATTTGAATATTCTCTTATTAGTGTCATTCTTAATGTTTATAAAAAAGTAGTAATGTTATTTACTACATAATTCTGTTATTATAATCTGTGTTGTAATATTAAATAACCTTCATTACGCATTAATTTTTTGTGATATAAAAACTATTTACTATTTTCAAACCCTAGTGTAACTATTTTACTTGATCGATAATATATAATTAACAATCACCTTCCGGTTTTGGTTGCTCTTATAATTAAAAAACATAGATTATTTTAACAAATAATTGAAATTTTATTACTTAAAACTTTGCAATAAAAATCATTGATTGCTGAAAGCATGCAAAAAAGACAGAATGTATTCAGTAGACATCTGAATAAACTACATATATTATGAGAATTAATCGATTGTTTGGGTTTCTGGTTCTGGAAAGTCCTACATCCGAAGATCAACTACAACGTTTTTTGGAAATCTGGCCTTGCGATTTGTTGATTGTAAAAGCAACAGAAACTTTAATAAACTTTTCTAATCGAAAGAACTGAAATGGTAGATTGAAACAATCATTGGAATCCCAAGAATAAATTAGATTTCTCCAATCGTTGTTCCAATGAGAATTATAGCCGAAATGAAGTTTCCACGCATATTGTTAACGAGGTATTATTATGTGATTAAATATCACGTAAAAACATAATTAGATATAAAACTTTTAGGTTTAATGTATGAGTTGGTAATGCGGATGGATAAAGAAAATAACAATCACTGGGGTCCACATGTCACTCAACATATTCATCTTTTTTATAATAACAATTCAATTGAAAATAAGTAAATTTTATTATGAATTTCAAGCTCTATATAACCCAGAACTCGTAGAATGGTGCTCATCACATATCGTTTGATTTTTAATTTTTTAGTTCGCTGGGATCCACATATTTATCGCATTTTTGATAAAAATATAATTTTAAATTAGTAAATTTTATTATTTCTAAATGTTCGTTTGAGAATTTCCTAAAGTTTAATTGATTATCCTTTTATAGAGAAGTGTGGATTATTAAATTAATTAATTAATCAATTATATCATTAATTAGCATAATTTTTTCTCTCTTCATATATATATTTATCCCCAAATTTATTTTTAATTATATATATGTATACTATTATACAGCTTTATCATATATGTGTATTATTTCTAGGGGACAATATGTCCCAGAATAAAGATTATTTTTTTATTTGGATTTCATTCATTCATTCATTTATTCAAACAAGAGATGATGTAACCCTGTTTTTGTTTTCTTTATTTGTTTTTTTTTATCTTATTCATCTACATCTCATATGTATTTTTTAATGTTCATTCCATTGTCTTTTGTTTTAGTCATTTTATATTCACTTTCTGTCATATCTTTTTTTTTTTTTTTTTTTTTGTTAAATCGAATTAGAGAGAGAGATGCTTTATTAATATAAAAACATAAAAAATATAGCTGCCTAACTTTATTTAGTTGCTATACACATAGGATACTGATATATCTTATTAAAGATAACCAACCGTACACTAATTTCCATATCACTAATATTTATAATATGGTTCTAAATCTAATTTAGAAAGCTTAATTTATATTGATGAATATAAAAATTTACTTCCTGAAGAACTACAAACTTACCGATTCGTTTTTTAAAAAATGTTGGAGGAAACAGAAGATCCCAAAGGTTCTGGAGTTGAGAGAAGGAAAAGCTTTGTACCGGGACGATGATAAAAAATGCAATGTGGTCAAGGCAGTAGGAAATATTTAGGAACGCCCTTTGTCACTGAGTCCTCTTCTGTCACTGCCAAATACGAGAATATATTTTGCTTTCTACTCAGCCATTTTAAGAAGTATTTTCTTAAATACTGAGATCTGTAAGGCTGTTAATTCTAACGATTTCAAAAAGCATTATTTTTATTATTGCTGGATCTTCCTAGAACAATGAATGTGTGTGTGTGTGTGGGTGTGTGTGTGTGTTTGTGTATGTGCATATATAGTGAGATATTTAAGAACGTATAGTCACAATTTTTGTTTATTTATTACTAGGATGTTATATTTTTCTGTTTATTTGTTGAAAGTTTTTTTTTTTTTTTTTAATTTTTCTTTCATTATAAATTATGATTATATGGCATATATTTAAGTTGATTATTGGTATTTGTATTCTAAGTTGAGACTGGTTTATTTTCTTGGTACAGTATGTAATTTTGTGAATTCTGTATACAGTTGTAAAAATCAATGAAAGATTTTTTTAAAATAAGTATTTTCTGGTTCCTAAAAATATCAAAATAAAATTTACTGAAAATCTTAACCTTGGCTGTAGATATAATGTATACTTTATTTCATTGAATGTTGTTATCCATCGATTTGGATTGAATCTCTTCCAAACATTTAAGAGGTGCGTTTCATTATATTTTTATTGTTTTATATTAGTTGAGAAACACTACCATACATAAGAATACCTCTCTTACTAAAATGTATTATAATGTTATGGTATTAATTTTATAGACATTTATTAATTTGTTGGCTTTAACACAATAAATTGCTGATCATCTATGGTATCCTAGAACAAGAAAGCTAAAGCTTATTAGATATATATTTTAAAATACTTTAATCAATATAAGTACTATTATAAATTATTATTGTAAATAAAGATTGTTTAATTCTTAATAAAGAAAAAATATTTTTTTGTTTCTTCCTAGGAGGATGGTGGTTGTTATTTCTATATTTGGGACAGCAAAGGCATCGAATGACAGCGAAACCATCAAAGTGATTGATAGATCTCCTCCAGTTACTGATTTACTGCCCAATAAGGGAATAATAAGAGAAAGGGTATAATATTAAGAATATTATTATTTTTTCAATAAAAGTAAATTTAGTGAGTATTAACTAATCAGTCTAAAAAAAAACAAAAAAAAAAAAATTATAGAAAATTTCAAATCAGAAAATGTGACTATCTACATATCTATCATACGAAGACTATTACTATCATACAAAAGGACAAGAATTTTTCGTTTCAGATCACTAACCACGAAAACTATTGAACTAATCTGAACCAAATTTTAATCACATCATCTTTATAGTTCCAGGAAGATTTAGCAGTAATAAAATTTAACAATTTTCAAGTAGATTGACATTAAGAATAAATATGTGGTGCGCAGTGAAGTTTATAAATGAACCGATAGGGGGCAAGCAAGCTCCATAAAAGAGGGGTTACAAATATACGGTGTTATAGAGAGCTTGAAATCGATTATAAAATTTATTTACATTCAATTAAATCATTAAAATAGATTTAAATATGAAGAGCAACATGTGGAACCCAGTGATGTTCACGGTAAAGTTTTTTATGGATCATGGTGTTTCCCAACAGAGGTTTTACTTGAGAAGATGTTGCTTTCCGCTTTTAGCAGTTACTTTTCGGTAACCAGTTACTGTTTTACCGGCGCGCATTCTAGCGGTACCCATTCGAAATTACAACTCAATTTTCCTTTTCATCACTACATACTAACTTAGACCCGATGTTTTCTAGCCTTTGAAATTCCCTCACTGCTCTTCATTACGGTCCGCGTTTTTACCAAAATCATCCATAGAATATTCATTTATTATTATGGTATACTTTTAAACATAAAGTAAATGGCTTATTCTCATAAATCATTTATCCATATAATATACTATATTTATCCATATAAATAATATACTTCGTATAATTATTCTACTATTAATAACATAATATTATTAGTTTTCAATTAAATCTTACTCACAACGCCACTTATTAATAGCTTCTCAGGTTTTTACAATTGTCATTTTATAATAAATTGTTGTTCGTTTCATTTACTAAATACTATTATTAATATTTATGGCTTATTTAAGCATACTAAATTCTAAACACTTTTATTCATTTTTTTATTTATTAATTCAATTATTTTTCTTATCTGGCTATTTTTATAACAAGGATTTCATATTTATTTAATAAAATAAAGTTTTAAACATTGATGTCCGATTTACAAAAGCATGTAGTGTGATTTATATTTACAACTAGAATAGAATCTGAGGATCTCGTGCTGAAAGAAGAGAAATGTGGAAGTTTGGGTACCGCTAGAATGCACGCCGGGAAAACAGTAACTGTTGAAAGGGGCAAGCCACATCTTCTAAAGTAATAACCCAACAGATTTTCAATGGTAAAACTAGTAAGTCCGTCTGTAGTATATTATAATTACATTATTTTTATAGTTCTATGAAGGTTGAGCAAAAAATTTACAATAATGAAAATTTAAATGTACAATGTAGAGTGGCAGAAAGGAGGTTGGCCAGGTCTACACTTTTATGGTTAGAAATTAAAATCCAACCAGTTGAAATGAATAAAATTTGCCGAAAAAATATTATTTCCACATCGAAAAATATGAAAACATTATCCATGGGCTTTTAGTTGTAAGCTCTGATAATGCAGTCCATTATCCGCCAGAGTTTTTTTATAGTCTGTCCATTTGGATTACAAACCTTATCTGTGCAGATTAAAAATTATTGCAATGCGTGAAAATATCATTGAAGAAATAATGCTCAATCCCTTACTTCAATACACGATTTTTAATCGAAAAACAAACAAAACATTATTTATAAGTCAAAATTATTAAAATCCTTTACGTGTGAAAGCCGGGAAGCCACGACGGATAATGCTTGTATTATATAAAGGAACAAGCCATTTTTCGTTTGTGATCAGTGATCACTGATCACGGAAACTACTGAACCAATCTGTACCAGTTTTAACCTACATTATCTTTATAGTTCTAAGAAGGATTACAAATAATACAAATACTGATTTTTAAATAATTTGTTGCTAATAAAGCAAAAACAAGTGACTAAAATTGAAGTTTGAAAACTGATAAATAGGTGGTGACTACATGGCTACATGAGAGGTTGCAAAGTCACAGTATTACACAGATCATGAAATCGATAATAAAATTTACTTATTTTTTATTAAATCATTGATGAAGATTTAAACATGTGGTGCGACATACGGATCCCAATGAAGTTTGCCGATATATGGTTAGCACCATTTTGCAATAGTCTTTACAATTATAAAACTACAGAGCCCATCTATACCAAATTTGAACTAAATTATCTTCATTGTTCTATGAAGATAATTTCTAAGATTTAGAGATTACAAAATTTACAAAAATTCAAATTCAAACCCACAACATGAGTGGCAGAAAAGAGGTTTGCCTAACTCGTATATATTTTCGTGGTTACGTATTTTTATTGTTAGAGACTGGAATCCAATCAAATGAGATCAATGAAATTATTTCTTCTAAATAAAATGATTACAAAATCAAAATTCCGATCATTATATAAGTGTGTGTGAAAATATGATTCACGGGATGAACCATATGGTTCGTTTTAAAAAGTTCTAAGCACTGATAATGGAGTCCATTATCCGCAAGAGTTTCTAGATAACCTCTGTCCATCTGGATTACCAACTCATAAATCAAAATTAAAAATTAGATATCCAATAATGCTTTTACGTAATCTTTTAACACCTAATAAGTACAATTTTAAGCAGATTAAAAATTACGCCTATGCGTGAAAGTAATATTTAAGAATTAATTCTCTATTGCGTGCTTCAATACAATATTTGTAATACAAGCGTTACTATTGAAAAACAAAATCAAACTTCAATTGTTAGTTAAAATTATAATCAATTATAATTTTATAAATAAAAACTATTTAGTTTTTTATTCATAAGAGCGGTATAAGCCGCGAAGGGGATAGCTTAATAAAAAATAATTATTTTAAAATTTCCACTAATGGTTGCATCGTTATGCTAATGCCCAAACATTAGTAAATTTAAATTCATTATCAACATTTAAAAAAAATACTAGTCATTCCATGTTAAATCTCTTCAATTCGATGTCCCTTTGAGATCCATATATTCAGTGTTAGGGGACAAACTTATCCACACTGACAGCAATGTTTCGGCTGCCTCAAAACAGAGTGATTCTTTCAAACAAACTTCTAAATCCATTCCATATTGGGCAGCTTTTAACAACGTTTCCTCTTTAGCTTCTGCTGATTCTCTACTTCGGATAGATCTGATTGTGAAATAGAACAAAGTACGGCTTTGAAATTAAGCAATTATTTATTTGTTTTAAACATTAATGTAAACAATTACAAACATTATAATTTTTAAAGTAGCGAGAAGAATAGTTGTAGATAGGTTACATAAACTTGCCCAGAAGCATAGTTCGGCAAAACTGAATTAAAATAAATTTAATTCATGATTAAATAATTTACTCCTAATTTCGAGGAATTAATCAGCCAATTTAATTATGATTAAATATGTCAATTGATTCTTCAACAAACTAAATCATTGATTGACTAAAAAAACTGAAAGATTTAATCATGAATAAATTATGTGCTTGATTCCAGAAAATTAGTTGTCAATTATTTAATCATGATCACATTTTGCCAAACTGCCCAAATCTCTTAATTTAAGTAGCGTATGAGATTTGTTAGTGAGTATTGTGTAAACTTGTTTAGATAAAACCTTTTGTATAGTGATACGAAATAAAGCTAATGTAACCATTTGAATATTCTCTTATTAGTGTCATTCTTAATGCTAATAAAAAAGTAGTAATGTCATAATTCTGTTATTATAATCTGTGTTGTAATATTAAATAACCTTCATTACGCATTAATTTTTTGTGATATAAAAACTATTTACTATTTTCAAACCCTAGTGTAACTATTTTGCTTGATTGATAATATATAATTAACAATCATCTTCCGGTTTTGGTTGCTCTTATGATTAAAAAACATAGATTATTTTAACAAACAATTGAAGTTTTATTACTTAAAACTTTGCAATAAAAATCATTGATTGCTGAAAGCATGCAAAAAAGACAGAATGTATTCAGTAGACATCTGAATAAACTATATATATTAAGAGAATGATTCGATTGTTTGGGTTTCTGGTTCTGGAAAGTCCTACATCCGAAGATCAACTACAACGTTTTTTGGAAATCTGGCCTTGCGATTTGTTGATAGTAAAAGCAACAGAAACTTTAATAAACTTTTCTAATCGAAAGAACTGAAATGGTAGATTGAAACAATCATTGGAATCCCAAGAATAAATTAGATTTCTCCAATCGTTGTTCCAATGAGAATTATAGCCGAAATGAAGTTTCCACGCATATTGTTAATGAGGTATTATTATGTGATTAAATACCACGGAAAAACATAATTAGATATAAAAATTTTAGGTTTAATGTATGAGTTGGTAATGCGGATGGATAAAGAAAATAACAATCACTGGGGTCCACATGCCACTTAACATATTCATCTTTTTTATAATAACAATTCAACTGAAAATAAGTAAATTCTATTATGAATTTCAAGCTCTATATAACCCAGACCATTGTAACCTCTCTCGTAGAATGAGATATGCTCATCACATATCGTTTGATTTTTAATTTTTTAGTTCGCTGGGATCCACATATTTATAGCATTTTTGATAAAAATATAATTTTAAATTAGTAAATTTTATTATTTCTAAATGTTTGTTTGAGAATTTCGTAAAGTTTAATTTATTATCCTTTTATAGAGAAGTGTGGAATTATTAAATTAATTAATTAATCAATTATACCATTAATTAGCATATTTTTTCTCTCTTCGTATATATATATATTTATCCCCAAATTTATTTTTAATTATATATATGTATACTATTATACAGCTTTATTATATATGTTTATTATTCTTAGGGGACAATATGTCCCAGAATAAAGATTATTTTTTTTATTTTGATTTCATTCATTCATTTATTCAAACAAGAGATGATGTAACCCTGTTTTTGTTTTCTTTATTTTTTTTTTTTTTATCTTATTCATCTACATCTCATATGTATTTTTTAATGTCCATTCCATTGTCTTTTGTTTTAGTCATTTTATATTCACTTTCTGTCATATCTTTTTTTTTTTTTTTTTGTTAGATCGAATTAGAGAGAGAGATGCTTTATTAATATAAAAACATAAAAAATATAGCTGGCTAACTTTATTTAGTTGCTATACACATAGGATACTGATATATCTTATTAAAGATAACCAACCGTACACTAATTTCCATAACACTAATATTTATAATATGGTTCTAAATCTAATTTAGAAAGCTTAATTTATATTGATGTATATCAAAATTTACTTCCTGAAGAACTACAAACTTACCGATTCGTTTTTTAAAAAATGTTGGAGGAAACAGAAGATCTCAAAGGATCTAGAGTTGAGAGAAGGAAAAGCTTTGTACCGGGACGATGATAAAAAATGCAATGTGGTCAAGGCAGTAGGAAATATTTAGGAACGCCCTTTGTCACTGAGTCCTCTTCTGTCACTGTCAAATACGAGAATATATTTTGCTTTCTACTCAGCCATTTTAAGAAGTATTTTCTTAAATACTGAGATCTGTAAGGCTGTTAATTCTAACGATTTCAAATAGCATTATTTTTATTATCGCTGAATCTTCCTAGAACAATGAAAATGATGATTAGTTAAAACTTATTTTCTAAATGATATTTTACAAAGCATTAATTTTTAACCCTATACCACTGCACTGATCAAGTGGTTTAAATTTTCCTTAAAGCATAATTGGAAATTCAATTATTAATTTTAATCCATGATAAGGTAATTCAGATGGACAAAGACTATTTAGAAAGAAACTGTGGTGGATAATGGACTGCATTATCAGTGCTTACAACCCTATAAATAGAAATATTCTCGGCTAACCATTTACTTTTTGATAATAATGTTATTTATATTCTCTGTCATAGTATTTTGTAGGTGAAATTACTGCTCTTTCACACTAACAATGGTATGATTTATTTATTATATCTGAAACATCAGAATAAATTTCAAATCATTGAAATTTTAGCCTTCTGAACACTTCTAGCAAAAACTAAGTTTAGGCCACCCAGTTTTTATACACAATATGAACAGGGCAAACCTCTACCACTCAACACTCTACGTTTAAATTATTATTATAGTAAACTTTCAGTAGTTTTACCATTTCAAATTTTTTAGAATGGCGCTGACTACATATCGTTCGATTTTTAAACATCCCTTAAATATCTACTTTAGCTTTTTTGATTGTATATAAGTAAATTTTATTATGAATTTCAAGCTCTATATAACACTATACCATTATAACCTATCTTAAAAGGCAGAATAGATACAATAGAAAAGAGATTAAAATCATTATACTCCAAATTCAATAAATATTACAAAAGATGAAAAATACAAATTAATGAACACAAAACTGCAGCAATAATATTTACAAAAAGAAGGCATAAAATAGCGGATCATATCATTCTAAATAAAATTCGAATACCTTGGGAACAAACTGTTACCTACCTAGGTCTCGAATTAGATAAACGTTTAACTTTCACATCCCACATTAATAATAAATGCTGCAAAGCCAAAAAAACTTATCAGTAAAATGTCACCATATTTCCGAAGAAAATCGCCACTATCAACTCGAAACAAAATCATTCTATATAAATCAGTCATTCTACCATTACTAACATACGCCTCTCCGGTATGGAGCTCCACATGTGACTCCAATTACAAAAAAAATCGAAATAATTCAAAACCAATGCTTGAGAATCATTACCGACTACCCAAGATACACAAAAATAACTGACATCCTGCACGATCTAGATTTTCAAACAATTAAACAGTTTATTTACTCCCAGACTCAGAACTTTTTTAACTCAACAATAAACTCAGACAATCCCATAATACAAGCAATAGGCAAATATAATAAGCTAACCTTAATAAGACATGTACACAAACGAACTAGACACATACTACTAAAATAAAATTTATTTAATAAGACATTCTTAGAATTTATTAGTTTTAGTTAAAATTTAAATTTAGCAAATCAAAGGATTGTAACAGTTAATTTATTTTTAAATAGTAATTAATTTTAATGCCCAAAACTTTTGGTAGAGGTAAGTTAAAATTTGGTAAAGAATAAATCTTAACCAAAATTTAACTACATCAACGAAAAGACTTCTGGATTTTACATACCAATAAACCAGATTTTCAATATAACTGGGTATCTCAAATTAAACAATTATAATATGAAGAAATGCTTTTTCTGTTAGTGTTAATTATATAACAAGTAAAACTCTTCCTCTACTTGTATTTATTGTTTATTTACTATTATGTAATTATCATTGTTATTGGCTAACTCAATTGCCATAAAGTTTATGCTTCAAAGCAATCAATAAAAAATAAAAAAAACTACATCAACAGTACTTTCCGCGGTTAGTGGATCAATAGGGTCCGGATTTATATGTATTTACATATTGTTTTTGATCCTTGTATATCCAATCTTCGATGGTTTATTTTACGTTTCATACAATTTAAAATGTAATTAAAACATTTTTTTTTTACGTATTTGGACAATATTACATATTTTACTCTTATTTACATATTTTTATCCATATTTAGTTACAATGAAAATTTAAAGAAAAAAAAAAACAAGAAAAACAGAAGAAAAGTTTTATAAGTTTTTTTATTTTTATGAATTCAGTGAATTGCCAAAGGTGCCAGAGCCGAAAAATTTATTTTAAATAAGGTTTCCGACAATGTATAAAAAGCGTTTCCCCTATCAATGTCCATTTTTTCTATCCAAAATTTATTTCATTTCATGTCGAGACTTTGTTTTGTTATCATTTAGTTGAATTTGTTGTAATGCCCAAAATCAAATCGACTTCGAAAGCTTTAGTCGCCAAATACATTAGCGAGTTTCCGGACGAAACTTTTCGTGTTGATGGTAATGTTTTAGTATGTAATAGTTATGGAAAAAAGTGTCAACAAACTAACGATTTCTAGTAAATCAACATATCTCAACATTTTTGTACAAAGAAATAAGGAAAAGGACATGAATCTGAACCATAGCTTTATTTCTTCTTTGTCTTCCTTAACTAGTAAGTCAAATTTCAATACAGGCCCAAATGGGTATGCATAAACAAAACAACGAATGTTGAATCACGGTATGTGGCCAATGCTAGTGTGGGAAAGATGTCCAATGAAAAAACAAAACCAATGCTTTTAAATATAGAAGTTATAGAAAAATGCAACCACGCAACAATTGCCCAATTTTTTAATGATTCTTTGGGTGTACTTTGGCCTGGGGGCGTTCATAACCAAGGCAGGAAAAGCTCTCAAAATATTTTACCCAAAATTAATTCACGAGGCATGTATTTCTCATGCTTGTCATAGGATTGCTGAGGATGTACGAAGTGAGTTTCAAGATGAAGATTCACTGATTTCAAATGTAAAAATGTATTTTTAAAATCGCCAAGTCGAGTCAGTTTTTAAAAGATCTTTCTCCATCATTAACATTACCACTACAACCTTTTGTTACAAGATGGGGTACTTGGCTAAAAGCCGCCATATACTACAGTGAAAATTTCACAAAAATCAAGGATGTTTTGTCGAAACTCGAGGAAAACGCAGTAGCTATAGAAAAGGCCAAAAAAATAATTGAACCATGTACATTAGTTCAAAATTGAGCATATATTTCCTCGAACTTCTCTTTTTTGCTAAACAAGATAGCTCTTTTGGAAACCCAGAATGTCTCCCTCTGCGACAGTACTGCAACGGCGAACAACGTTTTTCAGATATTAGAACATATTAGTGGAAGGCACTCAGTTTATTTTTTTCACATTTATGGTTCTATTACTAATTATTAAATATTTCTTTCTGCTACTACCTATACGTTAATCATAGCTCCAGGAAAAAAATAAGACAAAAACTTGAGGATGTGATGAGAAAAAATCCTGGCTTTGAAGAAATCAGAAGAATTGCTCATATTCTAAGTAGGAAGAATTTTAGCCAAGTAATTTCGCTCACACCCAACGAAATTGGAGCGTTCAAATGGGCGCCTATTTCTTCGGCAGACGTGAAGCGTTCATCTAGCTGATACAAAAATATTCTGCCTTCAAATCGAAGTAACTTTACATTTGATCAGTTAAAAATGTCGAAACTTCTAATAGTTTTGAGGAATAAATCATTATATTTTTTGTAAAACGTAAAATCACGAGTTCTACATATATATTAAAATTATTTTAATTACCTTACTATTATAAAATAGAGAAGTTTCTTTTATAATACATATTTCTTATTTTTACTTACATATTCATGAAAAATTAAATCCATATATATATATATATATATATATATATATATATATATATATATATATTATTTTATTTTTGAAGAGAAAAGATTTGACCCAGTCGGGATTCGAACCCGAGTCTCCACCTCTTTAGCGTGGCGCCTTATCCAACTAGGCCACCGGGGTGTGGTTGGATAAGGCGCCACGCTAGAGAGGTGGAGACTCGGGTTCGAATCCCGACTGGGTCAAATCTTTTCTCTTCAAAAATAAAATAATATATTTAACAATATTGAGTAAAATCAAGAAAAATTACATATATATATATATATATATATATATATATATATATATATATATATATATATATATATATATATATATACACATACATATTTCAAGTTTTATTTCGCATATAAATCCGGTCCCTCGTGATCACAAACAAAAAATGGCTTCTCCTCTAATATAATAATATACATATATGCAAAAATAAAAACAAAATTGATTGAAAAGAAAATGTTTAACGTCAAAATATTTTGCGGTTAAATTCTAAAAATATTCTTAAAACAGATTACATCAATTTATAAGCTAATTTTTATAAAATTATAATATATATATATATATATATATATATATATATATATATATATATGTATTATAATATTTACTGAGATAATCAATTGCTCTCACTGGCAACTTGATTAAAGCAGCCGCTAGAAACGATCCATCAAGGAGGGGCATAAAGTTGATGAAGTTTACTGAACTCATCGCCCCAACTGAAGAACCCTATTAGGATAAATAAGAGGAGAGAACGCTAATCGGCTATTGAGGGCCATATACTCGCCTTGTCTCACCGCATTAAACCTATTACTATATAATATGTGGTTCGTCTCGTAAAACGATAATGTAAACAAAAAAATAATGAAATAATTTTTAAAAATTAAATAAAGAAACCGAACAAATATGTTGTTATAATAATACATACTATTATATAAAAGTACAAGCCTTAAAAGTATTTGATCACAAACCGCTAAAACTACTGAACAAATCTGTAAATTTTAACCGCATCATCTTGATAGTTCAAGAAAGGTTTAGCAATAATATAATTTAAAGATTATATTTCAATATCAATTATATTGCCATAAACTAGCGATGGACGTGTGGTGCGCAGTGAAGTATGATAATTGACCGATAGGTGGCGAGCACCATTCCAAAGAGGTTACAAAGGTACGGTCTAATATAGAGCTAGAAATTCATGATATAGTTTACTTATTTTCAATTAAATTTTTATTAAAAAGCTGTAAATATATGGAGCTAAATGTACATCCCAGTGCAGGGTGAAAATCGACCTGTATGTGGCCATTCTACAATAGAGTTTGCAATATTAAAACTATCTAACTCAGCTGCACCTAATTTTAATTACATCTTCATAATTCTAGGAAAGTTTAGCAATAATAAAGTTTACGATAATAATAATTAAAATGTATAGTCGACTACAGCAACAAGAAACTGCTCGTCGTTACAGACTACTTCAACATTTACTAGACAAACGTTCAAAGCTCCCAATTCAATACAAAAGACTTATTTACATGACTGTGATTAGACCTATTTGGACGTACGGAGTTGAGCTTTGGGGCTCTACTTAAACATCCAATTCATCACGTATCCAATCCTTACAATCCAAAATCCTTCAAAAAATCCTAAATGCCCCTTACTTTGTCACCAATAAACTTATCCATAAAGATAATGGTTCATATGTTGCTGAGTTAGCCCAAACTAGGTACCTATCATTTCATAGTAAGCTCCATAACCACTCAAATACATTAGTTTCTCAATTTACTTCCCACTTCATTCCCGATTATCCTCCGAGGCGTCTGAAAAGAAGATGGCCTAGAGACCTTCTAGTCTTCAATTTTTATTGAAGTGCTGCAGCATTTTATGCTGAAGGAAATTTGATCAATTATTAATGTCTTTATTTAGCATAACTCCTATTATATTTAATATATGTAGCTACATGTTCGTAACATTGCTCCATCTTCAGGCTTGTAAACATTTTTTTTTTTCTAATAAATTAATTGATATGATAAACATTGCTCAGTAAAATGACTGGCAATATAGACACAGATGAAGGGCCAATGTGAAAATAATCACCGATAAATAGGTAAATAACATATTGTATACAATTGTAAAACTATTAGTTAATGATGATTTAGATTAATTTATTTTTTTAAAAATTAGAAGCCGGAAGATGGATCAATGTTCCGAAACATGTACGTGTATATATTAAATATAATGCGATTTAGGCGAAATAAAACAGCGAATTTATTTAGAATTAATGTAAAACGGTGCAATCTCAATAATCTGACACATGTGGAACCAGAGAGGTGTCGTATAACCGAAAATGGAGATTACTGGATGTAGAGAAAAAAAGTCTAACAATGAAAAATGTTGTTTATTCTTTTATAACGTAAAAAACTGTTATAAAAATTATATATATTTAAAAACAATTCAGACAAAAAACCTCCTATATAAATTCTAAAATATAATGGAAACATCACAAAAATGATATTTATGTATTTACATTTTAATGAATCTCCTAGCCAGGAAACCCGATTTACTGAGAGGGCAAGGGAGAAAAAATAATAATACTAATAATAAAAAGAATTCTTATTCCAAAAAGACTTTGAAATTTATTTAGCCGTTCAAGCCTTAAAATCGTATTTTTCAGTATTCTACATTTTTTTGTAGACCACTAAAGCATTTTCTTTAAAGACCTCTAGCTCTCGTTGGCAGTTGCAGGTTGAGGACGGATGGAATTCTCGCAAAGGGGCCGGATTACTGGAGTGTCGAACTGTAGAAGAGACGGATTATTTAGATTCTACTGTCCTAAAAAAAATTCAACTAATTATCAGCCAGGAAAAAAAAAAAAAACTCTTCAAGTTTTTAAAACACAATTCAAGGTTCACCTCATAATTTTAAGTACATTTTCATACCCGAATCTCTCATTCTACTTATCCCTCCACAATCCTCTGTCTTATATTATGCTCGCTACCCCTCCTGATGTTCAAAATATCTAATAATCTTAGTTATGACTGTATGTCATGTATCTAAATCTAGCTCTCTTGTATCTAGTGTGGTTTTCCTGTTTGTAATGTGTAAATAACTTTCAGAATATTCGTTATGTTTCTGAGGTAGATGACCGATTTGTCATCGACACTGAAGCTAGTGTTTGAAAGTGCGAAAGGTCAGTGTCAAATTAATATCCAAAACTATAATAACTAAGGTTAGAATCGCGTTAAGGGGAAGGATTCTCTGCAATCTTCTCGCAAAAGTTTATTATTATTTTGTTTTATTTATAATTTTTCTTATTTAAAGGAAGTATTATAATCTACCTTAATGTGGGCAAAGAGTAATATAGATGGTTTACTAGATCCATTAACACAATATGTACAATAATAAATTAATACAAAGAAGAGATAAAGAAAAAAAGTGAATAATAAATAAAAATAAGTAAATAATCTCATAATATATAGTACAATAAATAATGTAAGAGAATGAAATAAACAAACAAAGTACCTCAAACTACACAATACATAAAGTGAAGAAAAATAAATAATCAATAAAATAAATAATATAGATATTAAAACAATAATAATAGTAAAAACAAAAAAAAAAAAAAATTAAATCTTAAAAATGCATTTATACTTTATTAACAATATAAACACATCTGAGGGATCCCCCAACCAGACTTGTCTCTCCACTTATGGAGGGATAAGCCTGGTCCCAAGAGATCCCAGCGCTTCTCTCTCAGCTGCATCGCTGGTGTAAGAATAATACCAGTGGAGGCTGAGTGAGAGCGCTATAGTTATAAACCTATAAGATGATTTTCCAAAACGGTTATCCAATGTCAGCAGAAAAAAAAATCTGTAGTCATTGAAATGATTTGGTTAGGTTGATTGTTTTTGGACACTCAACTTCTACCCCTTGAAATGATTTGGTGTTCTTTTAAATATTTTTAGAGAAATACAAAAATATATAAGTTTTTACAAAAACGAAACAGGATTAAAGCTTTATATTGAACTTCGATGGTGTACTTCTATTGACTCCATTGAAAGAGGAAATTGAGTTTCCTAATTAAAAACGGAGAGGATTAACTTGTTTGAACTGAATCTATTCTTTGTTGTCCTAAACTTTTTCTATTACACTTCATTAACAACTTGTATTGCTTATTATCCCCTTTCTGCCTCGTTTATTTTCTTCTTTATTCAAGACATAACAAATAAGCTATGCGATAGTAAATGATAGCACAAGTAGAATAAAGAAAAATGAAAATACATATACCTGATTTAATGTATTTATTCTCGTTCCGTTATTGTAAAAATATTATAATTTTATGGTTTAAATATTATTCAAATACTTCGAGATAAGATAAGAAAATGGTCTCGGGACCTTTTCTAATATAGAATATTTATTAAACTTTTACCAATAGTTAGTATCTTTACATGTTATAGACGTGTTATTGTTATCATATTTCCTTCCATTTACTTGTATATATGGTCTACGGTAGTAAATATCAATAGAAATGGAAAATAAATATTTATATTTATATAGAGATAGTTGAGGGTAAGATAATTAGTACAGCTTATTATTTTTATTGTTACTGTTAACAATACTGTTAGGAAAAAAAAATTATTGGTGACGTTTTGGTCGAAATTAAAAAAAAATATATCCTTTTCTTGTTCCTAGCTTTTTCGCCAACACGGGAAATTTAAAACCGGGAGAGTGGGTTTAGTCAATTACATTGGTGAGATACGGAGAGAGTCTGTATTTGTTAAATAGCAATTGGCATGCAAAGTTCAGTGGAGTTTGTTTATTCGCAAAGTTTATTATTAAATAAAAGGCTGAAAAAACCTCAGACCACACATCTCAATCTAATCCATCCTACCAAAAACCAATAACCTCTGATCAGCCTCTATGCAATATTCTCACGTTTTGTTCTATTCTATATATACTATTACCCGACAGCTCAATTTTTTTTTTTGATTCGGCCATTATTAAATCCAACCGCTTTACGTACACATTTGAACCGCTATGCTCTTCTTACCTGAATTAAATTTACTGAATTAAGCTTTATCAAATTCTTCATTATGTGGTTTGCTTTCGAAATTCTCTTGTATTTTCTTCCTTTTTGTTAATATAATAATATGTTTATATCAATTTAGACTATGTAAATAAATGTGTCTTTTTAGCTGGTCTGTATATCTGTGATGTTAAGTCCAAACAGGTTTAAATAAGTAATTTGAAGTGGTTATTTATAAGTTGTAGCTTTAAATGTTTTAAAAACTGTGATTATAATAGGGCGTATAAAAAAAAAAATGACCGTTTTATCAAATTCCAGAGTTCAAAAGTCTGTAAATATCTTAATGCTTTTTATTATTTACCAATACTTAATAAACCCTTTAAAGCATTTTCCAAGCTCTTTTACTAACAGTGAACTTCTTCAAAAAAAACCTCAGTTCAGTTAATTATTTCAAAGAAAAAACATGACAGTAACCTACGAAATTCTCGTAATTTTAAGACATTACAGGAAAAAAAAAAAAATCACAGCCGCTGAAGGAACTCGTGAAATTATTAAATATGAAGGGGAAAGTGTCCTTGACGAGTGCACTGCGCGGTGTTGGTTTGAAAGAATTAAGAAGTGGAAATACGACGTTGGAAAGGAAGAAGGGCTCCGGGCGGCCATTAACGGATATTGATGAGGTCCTGAAGGAAGCTGTTGAGTCAAATTTGTCCAAAAGTACTCGCGATCTTGTCAGGGAGTGTGGTGTGTCGAAAGATACTGTTACTCGCCATCTTCTCTCCATGGGGAAGGTGAAAAAGACCTGTAGACTGGTCCCTCACGAACTTACTTCTTAACAATCAGCAGAAAAGCTTACAGAACTTCATGGGTTTGAACTCCTGCCTCATCCACCATATAGTCCAGGCCTCGCACCTTCGGATTACTACTTGTTTCGATCCATGGCCCATTTTCTTCAAGGGAAAAAAATTGATAATTTTGCGGAATTTGAAAATGCTGTCCAAGAGTTCTTTAACAGCAATCCCAAGGAATGGTATCAGCGTGGCATCGAGCAATTGGCTAGCAGATGGGCAAAGACGGTAGATAACAATGGACTATACTTTCAGTATTAATAGTATTTTATATCTAAGAAATAATCAGGCAAATATTTGTTTAAGAAACGGTCGTTTTATTTTATACAACCCATTATTTTTGAATGAGTTTTTTTTTCTATTTTTCTTGATTTATAGACCTCATGCCGTTCTCCTTTGAAATGTCTGACTAAAGTATTATAGTATCAGTCTGTAGAATCAGTGTATTGTCATGGTAAAAATAAATGAAATGAGTAAGCATGCGTGGTCAAATTGGGAACAGAGTTATGGCAAGGGAATGCTGAGTTAACATTTTGTACCACCTCCCACTCCTCTCTCTATATATACTTCCCATAAATCCTAGGCAAGTCAGAGATTTGTACTAGTAGTGATTAGCTATTCGTAATGCCAGTTTTAACTTTTGTTTACCAATAAAGTTTTTTTTTCACTTCTCCGAGACGGAATTTCTTAATTCAGTGTCACAAAAAAGTCATTTTTATTTATAGAACAAAAAAGTTTATTATATCGTCTTCCAATTATTTAGCATAAAGTAAACAGTCTTTAACCTTGCCATTAATAAATTGCATTAATAAATTGCCATTAATGGTTGCCCCTTCGCCTACTTATTTTATTTTATCATATCCAACTGTATATAATGAAAATATTGTGACTATTCCGGTAGAGAATAGCTTAGTAATAAGATATAATAATCAATTTTATAAAGGAGAATGTTTAAAATATAATTCTAACTTTTATTGTAATCAAGAAAGTATTAGTTTAGTTAACAATAAGTGTATTTTAGAATTAAGTAATAATCTAAAACTCGATAATTGTAAAATAATTAGAATTTCACAGACACCATTTATTAAACTTATACCGACTCTTAATCAGTATCCTACTTTTAATGTACCTAGCATAGAAACTAACACTACGCAAGCCATGTTATATCATTTACCAATCACTAGCTTAATAAGTCTTGATAAAAATGAAATATTTGTATATAAATTCTCAGCTGTAAGATATCAAGCCTGTTAGGCTTGAAATAATATCAAAATTATACTTCGAAACTTGGTACTTTTTGTATGTTTACTATGTGAAACCACAAATATTTTATAGTGTATCCCAAGGGTCAGAATTAGTGTAAAAGCAATAGGAATACAGTATATTAACTCAGGGAACAGTTAATAAACATTAACAAAATAAAATATGAAAAATATAACACGTTTAGCATCAATTATTTGATAATCAAAATTAAGCATAGACAAATTTTTAATATGAGTATATTATTCTTTTATGTCATTAGCACTGTGTAGACCTATGGCTGTCATTTTTATATTCCGAACTATTTTAGATGTGCACATCTAGAAAAAAATCTATACAGTGTGCCCCACACCCTAGTGTTTGAAACGAAAATTCTTTAAAATTACGTTGGTCAGAAATTGGTATGCAGACACCAACTAATTGAAGACTAAAGGGAACCTATACTTACTCACCAGAAAATATTACTTTTCCAACGAGAACAAAACTTCACTAGGAGAAAAATGTTTACAAATGTTTTACAAAAAACATAAATTCAATTATTCCTCCATTTATCTCTGCAATTTGGCATCTAATGAAACGTTTTAGATGGTGGCGAATGAGATTGACTAACAAATAAGGAAACAGCTAAGTCAATAAAAAAGGGCAGACCAAACCACGACGTACGTGGTAATGTCCATAAGTTTCCGCCCTGTCCTGCTTTCATTCATTCAAACGTGCTGGGACCTGCACGCCTATGCAGGTCCATCCCTGTTCACTCCATACCCATCGCCCGCACTTCCTCAGTCCTGTCAGTCAGTGTCCAGCCTTGAAGGGGACTCCCCATTTTTACAATGTTCAAACTCGAATACCGTGAGGTTATTAAATTTTTTGTAAAGAGGGTCTTACACATGCGCAAATTAAAGAGCGCTTGGGTTGTGTATACTGGCAGCCCTCCCCCTCGTATACCACAGTGAAAGAATGGGCAAAATTAGGGAGAGAACGTCTAGAAGATGACCCGCGTCCCGGGGCTTATTTTATATTTATATATATTAAAACTACTAACTATATATTTCACCCCATTGGAAGCTGTCATATATATATATATATATATATATATATATATATATATATATATATATATATATATAATATTTTACCTTTAAAAACTGTTCATTATTTTTTTATTTTTTTTTTTAAGTTCCAGACTTTAAAAGGGTGCAATCAAACAATCCAACTTGTGGAATCTGAATTGGTGTCTGACTGCTGCGACTGTAAACCAAGGAAATAGCGCGAGATTGAGACTTTCAAAAACAAGTGTTTTGAGGATCATCAAAGAACATTTGCATATGAATAAGGTTAGTGCAAGATGGATTCCAAAAATTCTTTCAGCTGCTCAAAAAGAGGAACGAGTTCACTGCTGCAATTAACTTTAACGCGTTTTTTTCCCAAGCAGCAGCGGAAGAACATTTTTTTTACAAAGAAGAAAATTATTTTTTTCATGGTATAGAAATGTTGCCAAAGCGTTGTATTAAGTGTGTTGAACTTAGAGGATAATTGAAAAACAGTAAGACCAGTTTTTTCTTTCACCTTTCCTTCTATCCCAGGCCGGAACCTTTTGAACCTTACTACTACACTGTTCCTTATGTTTTGAATAACAATTATTCTTAATCATAAAGCATGTGCGTGTACTTATAGTGCTATTGATCATTGGCCTTAACTTTGGCAGATTTTAATATTTAGGATATATTATTTAAATTTATACATGAATCCACAATTTTCTTTTTCCTCCAAGACCATTATCACTAAATACATCTTTTTTTTTTTAAGCATAATATATTTTACAATTGAAACAGTTTGCTTTGTTTTCCTCAAAACAATGCATATAATCATTAGGGAAGAACTTCAGAGGGAAACACATATAGTAAAGTATAAAAGGGGTGCAAATTAATATCTGAAGTGAGGTTAGAAAGAAAGCTAGGGTTAATTTCTAGATTGAAAGGGGGGGGGGGCAGGTGTAGACAGTGGCCTAATAGGTTTCCACTGGGTGCTCCCTTTCAACATCTTCCTCAGGCCACAGAAAGGCGTCCCCTTTGACAATCCTCTCCTTGTCAGCTATTTTCAATCGCTGTCACAGGCTAAGCTGGCTTCAAAGTTTCAATATCCTTCTTATTCTTTTTTTCTGGCTAAAAGCTAAGGGCTTTGTAGAACAGTAGTTACATTTAATATCTGAAAATATTTGTATTTTTTTTCTGCCTCGTTGCTAAAAAAAAAAAAATAGCTTGTTACTTTTTCCATGATTCTAAAATCTTATAGACTAGTTTTACACATACAGATTTCGTGATCGTTACAATTAGATGTTTAATGAGGTTCTTGAGGTTCAGTCAATAAATAAAAACAACTATTTTGACGATGTTTCGAGGCTATATTGTTCTCATAATCCTACAGTGAAAAAACAGGTTACAATAAAATTATACAAGTTATACAATTTATTTCAAAACGTAAAGTTAGCTACTATATGAATAAATAAAAACATGCGTTAAAATAATTAACTACATATAATTACAAATTATGGAAAAACAATGTTAAATGCTGTTGGTATCTAACTAAATAAAAAAAAACTGAAAAAAAATGTAAAAAAAATTCAATTCAACAAAAAAAAAAAAAAAAAAAAAAAAAAAAAAAAAAAAAAAAAAAAAAAAAAAAAAAAAAAAAAAAAAAAAAAAAAAAAAAAAAAAAAATAGGATTTTCGTATTTCTGTGTAATACATAAATGGATAAATGATTTATATGACGTATATTAATGTGAATTTATAATATTCGTCTGATTGCATTAAATTGGAATAACACGTTTTAAGATTTAGAACGTCTGATTATTTGTTTATTGCGCGATCTTAAAATTTTTCTATGGTTATGATTTCTTTGATATTTCGATTAAGATTTTTTTTTTCATTGTGAATGATTTTGGGGGAATATCAACACATGTTATTCCAATTAAATACTTTCAAATCAGTAATATCCAGTTATATTAATATACATCATATAAATCATTCAGCCATTTGTATGGAAATCTTTTTAGTACCTGAATCAGGGAATACCGACTTTTTTCCTTTTAGTATTGAAAATACCGCCCCTCTCGACCCATACCTTTTTCCAAAACTCACCAGGTCAGTCGTGTACTATAATTGTCATAATTTAGTAGTAGATACCAACAGCACATCCACCAGTAACATTTCCTACTCCTTCATATTTTGTAATTATATGTAGTTAATTATTCTAACGCATGTTTTTATATATTTATATTGTAGCTAACGTTATGTTTTGAAATAACTTGTAATTTAATTATAACCTGGTTTTTCACTGTAGGGCATAATTATGAGAACAATATAGTCTCGGAACGTCGCCAAAATAGTTGTTTTTATTTATTGACTGTACCCCAAGAACCTTATTAAATATATATTTTAGCTATTTTTATATCTTCAATTATACTAGATTAAATCTAATACAATTGATCAGAAAATAGGTTCTCAAACTAAAAGGGCATATAATATAGGTTTCCAAATTTTAAGATATCGCCCCTTCTGAAATTAACCTTACTCGCTTCAACGCTCTTTTATTGCCTAAGAATCTAATTACTGTAACTCCCTTCCTTCCAACATTTGCCATTCCTCCACTCTTTAAATCCTGAATTTATCCTTACTTATTAGGTATTCAATTTAAGTCATAAAACAAGAGAATATTTATCTTAATTAATTATGAATCTTTACAAAATAATTTTAATTTTGTTTGTAAATTATTATTATATCAGATCTCCTTTATTATCTCCAGATATGATATATGTTTACCTCTGTTTCCTGCATTTTCCATTTAATTTTTTTTTCTCAATCTTTTCCCTTTTTCTACTTTCTTACTTTTGTTGAATTCCCCCCCCCCCCCCCCCCCTTTGAGATTTATTATGATTGTTAACGTTTATGTGGTATCAATTTTATTCCCAAAATTTTTTTTCTTTCTTAGCATTTTATTCTTAATTTTATTTACGGCAACCAGGCGGCCATTATGTCGTTCATTGTATTTATTCTTAAGTGGCAATGGCCACAGAATAAAATTTATTTTTATTTCATTTCATTCATTCAATTTCAATTTATTCTAGTATTGTTAAGACATTGTCTTTCAAAAGCATATTTCGTACTCCAGAAACACGATTAATTTTATGTTTCACAATTTTGCAACAATGGTTGGATGCATTTTCATCAAACACTAACAGTACTGCTTATGTTATTGAACAAAACTTTCAAATCAATTATAGCTCCGTTAGCTAAAATTCTAGCAGGTGTATTTGTTACACGGGATTCATGTGCGGTTAGAGTGACTTGACAGCTCTTAAGTAGTTCCCTAAGCAGGTCTTAAATTATCCAGGGCATTGTGAATTCTCAAGTTTCCCTCAGTTATGTTAACTACCTAAGAAGATAAATTTACCGTAATTATTCCGCACGGGCAAGTTTCCTTCGAGCGATCGGTTAAATCCCTAATTCACATTGTTTTTCTGATTTTTTTTAAAGACAAATCCGATCTTGAAACAGAACTAATAAATACTAGCATTCTCCGTTGCAGCTTCGTCCGCGCTAAGTAAAAATCTATGATTAGTTTAGCTGATAATTAAGTAAATGTTAAGGAAGTCAAAAACGAGAAGGAGTTTCATGTCGTTTTAGTTTTGTATTTGGATTCCAAGCAAAACGTTAGTCCAGATGAATTCCAAGATAGCGAATTTAATCAACTGGGATCAGTGGGATATTATCAAAGCATATCGTAGGACAGAAAGTCCTGGTTTATGACGAAGGGTAAAAGTTCGATAAGATTTATTTTAATTTTGCAATTTTTAAACCGTTATTTATATGTGATTTGAGTCTTTGAGATGCAATAAAATGTTCGTTATTTACTGATAACACACATGTGTCATCAGCGTACGTATTAAGGACAGTGATGGGAAGCGTTGGGAAATTTAAACAGTACAACAAATACATCTAGTAAATGTAATGCAAATAATGGGTTGTAGCAATATTTTATATTTTGTAGCGTACATGGATTTTTTATTTATTTATGAATTGAAATAACAAAAAGTGATGTAATAGAAAAAAAAAATTTAAATATAAATTGCTGATAATAATATCCTAACCAACCTTTGCACCTAATATGTAAATATACAAATATCAGTCACAATATGGATGAAATGTAGTGGAAACACATATATAAAAGTAATTTAACAGTTTAAAATCGTATAAATAACGTAAATGTAAATATATTTTTTGAATCAATATACACATGCAATGATAATAAAAAATAATAATAAATTTTGCAACTAAACTCCCCCTCAAAAGTATTGCAACACCCATAATTCTCGAGATTTTCCTGGTTTTTACCTTAATCCATACTTGGTTTATATTCATAATAATATTACTTATCAAACGTGAGTCATTAAGAATTAGACACATCAATTTTTTTCCCTGTTAATAACAAACGATGGAATTTTAGATTATATTTATCATGTTTCCTCCAGTCCATGTTTATCATTTATTTCGTTATTTACAAGATGCCATGACTAGTGGAAGCAGTCATTCAAGCTAGATTGGGCAATATGTCTTATTACATATAAATTAAAAAGTTAAAAATTAAAATTGTAAAAAAACGAAAATTTAAAAAGTATGTTTTCAAACTTCTTTGTTTATTGGAAGAAATATCGTAATTTATTTTAATAAAAAATGTTTATGTCTAGTTTAGGGATATTTAGTATAGACTTCAGAACCTTTTTTTTTTGTGATGAATGAATTTTTTTTTTTTATAAAATTCAAATACTTTATGATTTTACTGAAATGATTTAATATGATATTGACGTTAACATTTTTGGAACATTTTAATGACTATGAAAAATATATTTAGGTTAATGGGAATATAATATTTAATTTTATATATTATATATAAATTAGAAAAATTGTTGATAGAAACTGCCATGATGCAGTTTTTATTTATTGCATTATTATTCTATGTTCTTGAGGCTTGAAAATAAGGAAATGACTGTGAAACGTTGACCGTATTATTATTAATATTTTTTATTAATAAAAAAAACTTTTTTTAGGAGATATAATTGTTTTTTTTTTCCCTTATTAATATCTTTATATCCTTGTATAAGAATCACATATTTTTTGGTGGAGTTTATCATGGAATGATACGGATCTGGTTTGGGAAATATCAATATTATATTGAACTTTAAGATCTTAACGGATAATTTCGTTTGTGATAAATTGAAACATTGACATTAAGGAATAAAATTTATATATAAGGTCTTATAAACATCTGCTTTTCAAATGCCGCAGATTAACAAGGTGTTGGTCGCTAGGTTTTTCCCTCAACCTTCCAAAAATATTAAATAAGTACGTCAGAATTTAACTATCATTCCTGACCCTCAGTATAGCTGAGTTTAGGACATTTGCGAGTATGAATATTTGGTTTCTAAGTAAAACGGATGCAGGTGGCCTGGATATCGGGAGATTTTGACTGGAAATTGCGGGAAACGAGCAGTTACCTCGCGCGCGATCAACCATGTTCCCATTCCTCAGTATCAGCTCATCTCTCATGAAATTTATTCGTGATATTTTACTTAGCGAGTTTTCTTATTTCTTTCGATTGATTAGTGATTAGTTGGGTTCAAAATGAGTCGTGGATCTGACATGCTTGAATTGTTGGATAAAAAGCCAGTTAAGAAGATAAATTGTAAGTAATTAGTTGATAAATCGTCGTGAATTGTATTTTTTTTGTTCAATCATTTACTAGGAATCTGAAATTTTTGCTAATCCAGATTCTTATTCGTGGTTGCTAGAGGCTATACAAAATAGATCTGATATAGGTGTGCTGAAGAAATAAAAACGAAAAAAAAATATTGTAAATAGTGTAATATTTCAATTCACTATGAACATACTACATATACTTGTAATAATTGTAAATAAATAGAAGAAAATAGTAAAACATTTTATTATTATTTGTTTGTTTTTTTTTAGAATAAATATCTTTGTAGAAATATATTGTTAATACTTATGCTACATACTACAATTATTGATACATTATGATGACATTTATTTACCATTTATAACTACATATTTGGCAAATTACAACTGCATTTTTCTTATGAAAATCAAAGTAGTGAGGGAAATGCTCACCTAACGACTAACAGTGGACCAGATCGGCTAGTGACCAACGCTGGGTTAATAATGGTTATAGAATAGAAAGTAAGATAAGAGACTAGTGGATTTGAGTGGTTATGGTGTAAAAATATGAACTAATATGAAAAATTATTCAAATGAACCAGAATTAGAAATGATCAATTAATATTTCATTATTCTGTATCCAATTCTAAACCACAAGCCACAAGGGAAAATTCGAGATACAAGTCATTTTCTTAAAATTAACATCAATCAGTAAGATAATCGAGTTTACCAACCATCTTAGGACAATAAATTTTCCTTCTTTAATTTCTATACCCGTCCTAAATTACTGAGCAGAATGTTGCAGAAGCCGCTAGGAAATTTCAATTTTCCGACTTAATTTACAGCTATTCATCTTGGTAAGTTCATTAATACATTGCTGCATTAGTTCCTGCCCTCGTGGGATTTGTATAATGAAACCCCCTCCCCTTATTTTTTAATGGCTTTTAATTAAGCCAAAGAAACGGGGAAAAATTCTTTCATCCTGATAAAAGAATTTAATTAAGGCACATGCTTTAAGCCTTGTCGGGTTTCCTTTTGGATTTTTTCCTTATTCTAATCTGACCGGAAGCTGAGCGGGCTCGGAATAAATTAAAGTGAACGTCACAGGTTTTCAGGCCGGCCTGAAGCAGGATTGGAATACACTTCTGGAAACTCGTTTATCAACTGAGCTCCATTTGAATTTCCTTTACATGTACACCAAGATCAGGTCGAATCCGACTCATTCTAAACTTTTCACAGTTCAATAGGTTTTAGTAACAATTTTTTTTTGTTTTATGAAATTATGATGGTAAAATATTGATGCATTATTTTATTTTTTTAATTTTTTTTTTAATAACCATTACAATTGCACCTTTACATGCAATTGTTACAATGAAAACAGATTAAAAAATTTAAATACAATGAACAAAAAAGGTAAATAAGTAAAATAAAATAATTTAATAAAAAAAATAAATAATTCCACTAGATACAAAATATATTGAGTAATAAAATGAAATATTTACGAGGTGTGGCAGAAAAGTAATGAGATTGACTACACTGCAAGCAATCTATCAACGCTGCTTTGATAGATCACTTGTATTAGTACCCTACCATAGCTCAGTGCGAGTTTCAACCCCTTCCTTTTTGAATCACATGATTTTTGTGACTACTATTAGCAAAGTTGTGTTTTGGTTGGGCGTTACGCAAAATGGAACAGCGAAATTGGGAGGAATCTTGTGCTTTATATTTTGTGTTAAGCTTCGAGAATCTGCAAGTGTGAAGTTTAAAATGTTAAAACATCCCTATAGAGAACATTCTCTATCCCGTGCTTAAGTTTTTCGCTTGCACAATTTTTCGGGGGGAAATTAAAGAACTTTGTTGAAGAACACTTTTCAGGGAGATCTTCAGCTTCTAAAATCTATGAAAACATTTAAGGTGTGAACACTTTTGTGAGATCGGACCGTCGCACAGTGGGACGAGCCAACGTAATTTGTTGGACATTGATTGAAAACAAAAATTTATATTTATGGCTTGAAAATCATTGATAAAATGTTTGCTATGGTCATTGTCGATAAACAACAGTACGTTAAACATAATTTTATTACGCACTAACAGTACAAAAGATCGATAAACTAGGTTTGTTTGAAAGGTTCTCGCAAATTTCCCGTTTTGTTAAATTGCATTAGTAATTGTGTACACTTCCGATGTAAATTTTGTTTGTTATTCACAGCTTTAAGCATGATCACAATTGGCTATAAAACATTTTTCTGTGAAAATAATAATTAAAAAAAATAAAAATAATAAATTTATTTAAATTTTTAAATTTCAAAAAAAAAATGATTTTAGAAAAATGTTTAAACTTGTTTAAGTCAAAACCCATTTTAATTCAAAATATCAATACTGAAAAGTAACTTAAGATCGAAATGGTCTGCGACCACTTGCGACCTTGGAGAATATTTGGAATTAAAGATTTTTTTTGCGTAATTATAGGATTTGCAGAGCTCCTTCCCCTTATATTTTAATCCTTGTTTTACCCGTTTTGTTTAGTCTGTTTATATCTTTTTAGTGTTTTCACTTCAGCAGTAATCCCATTGGGTTTTTTTATCTACATATTTGTTAGCTAGGATACTAATGGGGATCATTTAGGCCAAAAAAAAATCGGCTTCGTCAGAAAGTGCCCGAAAACTTTTGGTAATTTTGAATGCCATTAGCCTCTGGAGCCTTTCCAGCTTTGCCTTGTTATACTTAATCTGAATTCCTGGATGCCATATTTCCATGCTATAAGTAATAATAGGCAAAATTGTGTCTTTATACACAACCTTCAGGACCTCTGTTCTCAACCCTAATGTCGCACAATGGGACTAGCCCATGTAATTTGTTGAATATTGGTTGAAAACAAAAATTTATATTTATAGCTTTAATCACTTATTAAAATGTTTGCTGTGGTCATTGTAGATAAAGAACAGTACGTTAAACATAATTTTATTATGTACAAACAGGACATCAACATCGATATACTACGTTTGTTTGAAAGGTTCTCGCAAATTTCTCGTTTTGTTATATTGCATTTGAAATTGTTAACACATTCGATGTAAATTGTTTGCTTTTCACAGTTTTTAGCAAGATAAAACAATTAGCGATAAAACGTTTTCCTGTAAAAATAATAATTTTAAAAAATAAATGTATTTAAATTTGAAAATTTCAACAAAAAATTGATTTTTGAAAAATGTTTATACTTGTTTAAGTCGAAACCCATTTTAATTTAAAATATCGATTATAAAAAGTAACTCAAGATCGAAATGGTCTGCGACTACTTGCGACCTTGGAGAATATTTGAATTTACTTTGATAATTCAACTTGTACAAAAAAGTGGTCCAAATTGCTATAACAAATGGACTTCACAAATGTTATCCACAGGTATTAACCAATAAAAATGCTTAAATTTGATATCGGAACAGGTCTGTGCTTACACTGACACGACGAATTTGAATGAATGGATCCAACGATAAAATTTCGATAGCCACAGTGTAGGAGCCTGTGGCCTATAATTGATTACTTCTATTAAATAACTAAATAGTTCCGTTTTCGGTTGGGGACATTATTTAAAATACTAATTACCTATCAGTTTTCTGACAAACCGCAAATTGTTAATTTTTTTAGTAAATCCGATCGACGAAAAAGCATAAAACACGTATAACATAACGGTAAACTGATTGATTTGCAGATTTGTAAATTCGATAGAGCACATCAAAAATCATAGAAAATAATATCCCTTGAATCAAAACCCGAAAAAACGAAAATTAGATTTTTTTAGATACACTATTGGTTAACAGATCAAAGTCCTGAATTGATGGGGAAAAACTGACTTTAGATTCGAATTCTACACCTTTGAAAACATACCCATATGAAATTTGAAGTCGATGCAATAATTTTCAGAGGCTCAAAATGCGATGTCCAGAATAAACATAGTTTCGTCCCACTGTACGTCGGGACGTTTAGCATTAAGAATATTGAGTCAACAATTAAATTTAAGCAGATCTACCGTTTATAAAATTTTGACTAAACATTTGAACACGCGAAAGTTCCGTGGCAAAATGGTACCCAAAACCTTACAATTTAGCCGGACATCCGAGAAAAAAATAAATAAAATAATCGCTTGACAATATTTCTTTAGTTTTGTATACAGTAACCTAGTTACTGTTATTACGTTGAGAGCCTGATAAGAGCCCTAGAACCACTTATCTGTAAAACGGGTAATGCTGCTGAAACACTTCGTGAAAAGATGCCCACTTTACTCAAACAAGAAAAAAAAAAAAAACGTAATATATTTTTTTAATAACTAAATCGCTTGCAGAAGATTTGAATTTATAAAAGAAATGGACTTTTTCTAAATGTGATCTAAAATTAGAACCAAACCGCTATTCACCCAATTGGATTGCAGCAGATTACTTTTAAAAAACAGATGACTTTAAAGTTGAGTTTGAAACTAGATTGGAAGATGAAACGAAAGACATTTCAAGCATAATACTACTCTATATATTAGGTAAAAACATGAAATTTATACGGTGAACTGTCTAACCGTAATTTAAAATTGTATAACACTTGTTATTGGAGTTACAATAAGTAAACTAGCTAACAGTGTAATAATATAGGCCTTATAGACGTGTGGGAGAGTAGCACTAAACAATAGCTCTTCCTAGCATGAATAAAAAATCAGGGTTTATTTGAGCAAATCTCTCATCTATCTTTTAAGCCTTCTGAGAATATTTCCAGATATGTTAATCGTGGCTATATCATTAATGAGTAAGTAATTAAAAAAAAATTGCTTAACCATAAATTTTTTTTTTTATATCCATTTATTGAAATTTACAACTGTATAAAATACGTATATACATCTAGTAAATGAGTTGATTATGATTACAATAACATGCGAAACTTGAAGAGAACAACTCATCAGTAGCCCTCAAAAAAAAAAAAAAAAACTTTACACTAGAAGGTCTCTAGGTCATCTTCTTTTCAGACGCCTCGGAGGGTTATCGGGAATAGAATGGGAAGCAAGTTGAAGGACTAGTGGATTTGTGTGGTTATGGAGTTTACTATGAAAGGATAGGTATCTGGTTTGGGCTAAATCAGAAACATATGGGACATTAAGATCTTTATGGATAAGTTTGTTTGTGACAAAGTAAGGAGCATTAAGTATTTTTCGAAGGATTTTAGATTGTAAGGATTGGATACGGGAAGAATTAGAAGGTTTAGTTGAGCCCCAAAGCTCAACTCCATATGTCCAAATAGGTCTGATAACTGTCATGTAAATGAGTCTTTTGTGATAAATCGGAAGGTTTGAACGTTTGTCTAGTAAATGTTGAAGAAGTCGTAAACGACGAGCAGTTTCCTGCCTTTTTAGTCTCGTATGTGGATTCCAGGTTAAACGTTTGTCTAGTTGGAGTCCAAGATAGCGGATCTGTCCAACAGGGATCAGTGGGATATTATTAAAGGATATTGTAGGACAAGAAGACGTAGGTTTACGGCGAAGGGTAAAGGTTATTTGGTGGGATTTGCTTGAATTTATTTTAATTCTCCAATTTCGACACCATTCTTGAAGGTTGAGGACATGAGATTGGAGATTTTGTGAGGCAATGAAGGGATCATTATTTACTGAAAACACACATGTGTCATCAGCATACGTGGTGAGGACGGTGCTAGGATGGGTCGGGATATCAGCTGTATACACCGTGTAGAGGATGGGACCTAGGATGCTACCTTGAGGAACACCTGCAGTTTGGACGAAGAGGGAAGAATAGGAAAAGTTATGATTAACTTTAAAGTTTCTATCACTGAGATAGGAGCGGTTAATAAGAAAGTGTGTGGAAGGAAGGAATTTACGGAGTTTGTAAAGCAGCCCCTGGTGCCAGACTCGGTCAAAAGCTTGCTCTACGTCGAGAAAGGCTCCTGTGCAGTACATTCCGCGTTCTAATGCTGAAGAGACCACGTCCACCACGCGATGACATTGCTGGATAGTGGAGTGTGAGATTCGAAAACCAAACTGGTGATCTGGGATGATATTGTTGGAATCTAGGATGGGATACAAGCGTTTCAGAATGAGTTTTTTCCAGGATTTTGCCCACTATGGGCAAGAGTGATATTGGACGATATGAGGATGGGAGTTCAGGAGGCTTTTTGGGCTTAGGAATCATCTTTATTATAGATGATTTCCAAGGATCAGGGAAATATGTGGTGCGGAGTACAGAATATATATATATATATATATATATATATATATATATATATATATATATGTAAGAAATAGGATTGCTTTTTGAGGAAGGAGTTTTAGGATATGGGCTGTAATAAGGTCATGTCCAGGAGCTTTGTTGGAAGGTAATCTGAGGATAATGTTTAGTACTTCTGAAGGATGGAATGCTTTAGGAGGAAGAGACATTTGGAGCGGAATGTTTAGTTCTGCTTCAATACATTCAACGTGAGCAGGATTGATGACGTCAGGATGGGGGTTAAACGTTTTTAAAGAGGTGAAGACCGAAATTTTGGGATTTGTCCTCGTCCGATCTTGTCCAGGTTTGAGAGTCTGTTAGGAGTGGGTGATTAAAATTTTTGTAACCAAGGAGTTTTTTTTTTTCGTTGTTATCCATAATGAATTGTCTGAAGTATTGAGGTTTTGAGTATGGTTATGTAGGGTTTGGATTTTAAACTTTTTGATTTCTGTCTTTAGTTTGTTCGTTAAGTTGTTGTAATTATGTTTGTCTGATGGGTATCTTGTACTGCGCCATTTCGCCCTCGATCTGCGTTTTTCTGTCATTAAGGAGCGAATATGCTGTGGTAAGGTATACTGTTGACTATGAGGATATTTTGGAGGTAAGGTATTTTCAGTTATACTATTTTGTATTGATGATGTAAGTTTGTCAATTGCTGTGTTAATATCTTCTTTTGTTTTAAGGGGAACTTTCAGGTCCAATTTATTTTCTAGATCGTAACGAAATCCGTCCCAGTCTACACGTCCTCTAATCAGTCTGGGAAGGCAAGGGGGGGTTTAAGGACGGGATTTGAATGCAAGAGAAGCAGAACAGGGCTGTGATCTGAGGAGAGGTCGTCTAGGGATTTGATGATGGTTTGAGAGGTAGGAATTTGGGAAGAAATGAAGATATCGAGGATATCAGGACGTTTTTTTGAGGGATGTAGGCCAAAAAGTAGGATTTAAGGGTGAGAGGACAGAATAACAGTTGGATGTTGTAATGCGGGATAAGATGCTGCCACGGGAGTTGGATGTTCGACAACCCCATCGCTGGTGTTTGGCGTTGTAGTCCCCTCCAGCAATAAAACGCGGTCCGAGGGATCGGAATAAGGAATCAAGATGGTTGTATGAAAGGAAATTGCCAGGAGGGCAGTATACAGCTGAGAATGTTATGTGAAAAGGACGAGTAGAAATGATTACTGAGGTGGATTGAATGGTGCCCGTTGGAATAGAAGGAATAAGAGAATGGGATACTGATTTGTGGATAAGGATGCAAGATCCGCCATGAGAGGTGTTGTCTGGGTGATCTGATCTGTAAGTAGTGTAGCCTCGTATGTAGAAATATGAACGTTGAGTAAAGTGTGTTTCAGTCAATAGGGCAATGTCTATTTTATTGTCATGGAGAAAAATGTCTAGTTCGTCTCGGTGATTTTGTAGTCCGTTGGCATTCCATAAAATGATTTTAAGCTAGAGGCTTAGCGCTCATTTTGCAACATTAAACGGAATTTCTGTAAGTGCTCTGGTAAGTAGGGTAATGAGCAGTCTGATGGTGTCCTGAAGTTCTCGAAGGAATGAGGAAAGGATGGAGGAGATATCTGTAGGATTTTGGTAGGGAAGAGGAACTGAATCATAGGCTTGGGATGGATTATTAGTTTCAAAAGGAGTGTTTGTTGGGGGCTGCACTCTTCTTGAGATATGAGGCGCAGATTCAACTTGTATTGGTACTTGAGATGGAGGATTGATCTGAACATGATGCTGGATAGGAAGTGCTGGTTGCTTCTGAGGTGGTAATTTTACTTTTAGAGGTAATTGATGGGGAGGAATGTTCTGTTGTGGAGGTTGAGATTGTAAATGGGAGGTCTGAGGCTGGAGTTGGGAGATTTGAGGCGCCTGAGGCCGCGGTTGATGAATAATCTTCTCAGAGTAAGTAGGTTGCTGTCTAGGTTGATGATCTCGTGCTGTTGTAGGCTGGTGATATCTGAGTGGCTGAGCTCCTTGGAGCCCGGGAAATATTTTCTGACTATCGATGTCTGGTGACTGGGCCCTCTGAGTTTGTTTAGTGGCTGAACTCAAAGTTCTTTTACTCTGCACAGCTTTGTATACAGTGCAGCCTCTGTAACTTGCAGGGTGATCTTGACCACATAGAGCGCATATCGCCGGCGTATCTCTGGTTTTCTGGCATGTTTCCGTAGCGTGTGGGCCAGCACATTTTACGCACCTTTCCTGATGGTGGCAATAAGTCTTCGTATGCCCTAGACTTGGGCACCGAGTGCACTGAACAATTGTTGCTCTTCTTCTTGGTTCCTCAAACCTTATGCATGAATAAACCAGTCTCCTTACTTCAAAGATTTCTTCGTTGTTGCGAGCTGGTTCTAAGTCCACGAAGAATAGAGGTAATGGGTATTTTTCTTTGGGATGAAGCACACACGAAACTTGCCTCACGTTGTGGCCAATAGCTTCTAAATCATGTTTGATGGCACTGGTTGGAGTAGAAGAATGAAGCCCCCTCAATACAACTCTATATGCTTTCTCTTCTTTTAGTTGATAGCAGTGGAAATCATAATTATGGCTGGATAAATGGTTTGTTAATTTTTTATAATTTTCTTTTGTAGTTGTTTTCATTTTGATGTCTTTAACTCGAGAAAAACAATTGAAATTGGTCTCTCCTATTAGTGCTGCGATTTCTTGGCAGAATGACACGAAGTTCTCGATTTTAGTGACAAAGATTGGTGGCGGCTCTGGTTGAGTAGTATGCTGTGGATTAGAATTACTATTGCTATTATAACTATTACTAGTTGATGGGGTAGGCTCATTGGCAGTTGAGTTGGTAGGTAAATTTGGCTGAAATGTTTTGGCTTCAGAGGTTTTACTGCGGGTTTCATGGTTTGATTTGTTTTGTGACTTTTTTGATTTGGCTGTTTTTTTTTTTTATTTTTTTTGTTAGGTGAATTGCCCGCTGATCCTGGGGCGGCATTTCTATGGCACTTTTGAAGCGTCCTTCTCGACTGGTAATCGGTCTCACTTATTTCTGAGTAAGGAGCCTCATTCTCCGTCTCGTCACCAGATGTGGGAACGACTTCCATTATTATTCAATACTAAACACAAATTATATAAAATAATATTGAAGCTGATAAAAAGTAAAAAAATAAATCAAATGAATTCTTAAATATCTAAACTAACAAATACATTATTTAAATTAAGGTTAAACATTATTTAGTATAAAAATATAAAATATAAAGAAAAAATAAAATGAATTGTTCCAGGAAAAAAAAATAAAAATAAGACCGTGAGAGATAAAGGCTGTATACGAAGTGAGCTAGCCGGATTAAGGCGTCGGGCCAGTTGTTGAACTGCCTCACCTGTATTATATCACTGCTAATATAATATAGTTCCACTCACCTCACTTAAATTTAATAGTCAGAATGTTCTAATGTCAATAATGTCTCTCACTATTACTAAAGATGAATGTGATATTTCAATCAGTATGAAACTGAGAAAGCCAGAAAGACAGAGCGGTCACTAAACGTGTAGAGTAGTTGCGGCCATCTTGACTGAACTTAACCATAAATTTAAATTTAAATTTAATAAATTTTGAAGGTTACAACTTTAATTTTTCTATTTCATGGGAATTAGGTATTTAAAAGTTCTTTTGAATGCTAAATTAGAATCTGACGTCTTGTCATATCAAAACCAATAACGGTATTTTTTTAAAACTTAAATGAAGATTGAAAAAAGTATTGCGAACTATTTTGTATCGCATTTGACTCTTTCCGCATCTCTTAATAAAGTAAAGGAGTTTATTCTCCAATGTTTTTAAAATGTTAAATTATAAGATCAAACTATGTTCTGGTGATTCACTTAACGACTTTCAGAGTTATGGGATATAAAAAAAAAACAACCAAAACATGATGTAATAATCTGCTGATATATCGAGTGAGGAAACTGTAATGGAACCGATATTGTTAGCGCGAGTTTGGTTGGTAGCAGTGACGGAAGAGGCTGATTGGACCAATCAACTACTGTTTCCCAATGCTCTAATTGTTTCGAGAATATCTGATCCAGGGGTAAAACACAAGAGGCCACGAATACTTCAATCCCGGTTAAAGCAATCCTCTGGAAAGGGCTTGACTGTAACCAGCTAATTGGAGAGAGATCCACAGCGTCGGTAATACAACTGATTACAAAATTTATGAATGAGTCCTCAAGTTATGAAATGTATGCGTTCTTTCGTAATTTTAAGATATGTTAAAAGTGTTTCAGCTTTTTAAAATTTTAAACTCAATTCAATATGAGAAAAAGTCTAACAATTAGAACACATTAAAATAAAATAAGGAAAACCTTCTACGTTTATAGTACGTACTTTTATAAAGTTAAATTTATCAAGCTTATTATAAAAATATAAATGACTCTTATTCTGCTTTTCGTGTTATCAACTTGAAACCAAACAATATTTTCGCTCAACTTAGAATGAAATTGAGCAATGAAATATAATGTTTCAGGAAATACTGGCATTGCTGATATTTTGAAAAACGAAATAGAAGTATTGAAGTCTTCCAAATGAATGACAGAGAAAATACCAGTGATTGCTTTGTTATGTGGCAGGAGATCAATTTAATGCAAAATATTCCAAATAAATACTTCACCTCAGACCGTATTAATTTTCCCAATTTTTTTTTTTTTTTTTTTAAATTACAGCTTAATCCTACATGGTTCAGTAATCTTCATATAAATGGTCCCGGTCCAACAGCGATTCTGTTATTTACATTGTAATTTTATTATTTTTTCCTGCTTATACTATTGTAATGAAATGATAAAGAGCTTTCAATAATAACAATAAATAAATATTAGTAGTTAACAACGGATAATGATTTATTTCAGTTTAAAAACGTTTTCTGTGCCTACTTCAAGCAACTCATTATAACATTTCTTCCACAGATACTCTTAAATGCATTTATAGTAACTTTAAAAACATATTTGAAATTCAGCTTGCCCTAATTTTCGATCTTTTCAGCCATCTTGGCATTTGGCTAGGGTGTATTGGAGGAAGAGGACTGCTAAACATAGAGAGGCGTTTAACGCTAGTTATTGGGGTCTCACCTGCGATTGTTCGGTCTTTCTCATCACTTAGACCAATGAAAAACATTATAGAGTAAAATCAACCTATATCTAGTCAGACATAGATATAAATAAAACCTTATTGTTTATTTAATTTTATTTATTTTTTTTTAGAAACGCATCTTCTTTTGCAGTATTTATATTAAAGAATATAATTTTATGATAGGAGTTTGAAGTAGAGTGGAAGCGTACAAAATCTGTAAAACCCTGACCAGGGAACAGTAACGAAATTTAACAAAATAAATTATGTAAAAATTTGAGACTGAAATATGACGGTCCTGATGTCACACGAACAGCTTGAAGTTTTAAGTTTAAACGAAAATGAGAAAATCCAAAAATTTTAAGTTTTATTATTTGCTAAATATGTACTGAATGTTGCATAATATTAATCCATGTGCTCTCTCCTCGATATGGCTATGTTACAGGTAATGGAGGATCAATACATATTCACATGTAAGATAACTCGTCTCTGATTAGCAGCCTAATTACATGCTGCTAATTGTGCAGATCACTCCCTCAGGACTAGACATCCATCCAATCATTGCTGCATTAGAAACATAATGATTTCAGATAAGTAATGTCAATTTAAGACAATAGTTTGAAAATAACGTTTTAAAATATAATATCACGTTCTTTGTGTAAAAGTGATATAATAGTTTCAACAATATCCATCACATATCTTCTACTACATATTTCCAAAGATCTAAGAAATAAAAACTACGTTAGTAAAATATTAAATAACATTATAATTAATAATAATTATAAAAGGTCTCTTCTTTCTTTCTTTATTAACGCGACAGAACGCATGAAGCTGTATTTGGCCTGCTCTACAGCCTTCCTCCAATCGTCCCGATCAGCTGCTCGTCTTCTGCTCGGTCTTCCACGTGGTCTCATTCCATCCGGTCTATTCCAGAACAATTTTTAGCATGTGTTGTTGTTGTGTTGTATTGTCCATCTGGTAGATATGCCTCATCCATTTGAGCCGTTGAACTCTTATGAATACCGTCATCTACCGTTGTCTACTTAATTTTACCAAATATTTTGACTGTAATGCTTAAAATTTATTCTAAGTGAATCCTTACAGAATATCACTGCAGATTTGGACCTAGTAAAGGTACATCTAATCAAATTGTTACTTTAAGTCAAATGTTTTAAAATTGTTATGAGCTGAATCTTGATGTTCTCATGATATTAATATACTTTAAACAATTCTTTGATTAATATACTTTAAAAAATCGGGACAACAGAATCAAACTATTTAAGGCTTTATAAGATTTCAATATACATCTAAAACCAATTAATCTCATTAAGATTACCATGTTCCAAACCCAGGCCGGTGTACACGTTGGCAACCGCATGAGCAGAATTGTCCAGTTTACCTCAGGCGTAGGGCAAGGAAATACTCTCTCAGAACTCCTCCTTAACTTTGTGCTACTTGCAGATATTAGATCTCTTGATTCAAATAGCTCCGTGAATTCAAATGCGGCTCGTGGATTATTGATTATAACATAGTAATCCTAGCAAGAAGCAAAAACGTGTAAGAAGAAATTCTTACTTAGATAGGCAATGAAAGAAAAAGAATTGGTCTCGAAATTAATGAGTCAAAAATGATATATTTAGAAATGTCAATTTCCGAATCAAGAAGACCGCTTACCTTGAGCTCGGTCATTTCAAATACCTAGCCATTGAAATTTATTCTGCGAATAGAATCCGTGATGAAATCAAGATAAGAATAATAAATTGCAATAAAGTTCTTGTAGACTTGGTGAAATTGACTCTTATCATGAAACGCATCAAATTAAATATCTGTAAATCATTGATTAGGCACGTAGTTTGTTATGGTGCTGAAACTTGGACGCTCAAAAATGTTGGCCAACAAGCTCTTCGAGTGTTTGAGAGGAAGATAATGCGACCTTTATATGGTTCAATCTACGAAACCTTTGTTGGTGGATAAGATGTGACCAATCAACTATTTCAAAAGGATGCCTGGAGAAATAATGGTAAGGAAGATAATGAGGACTTTCCATGAAAACGAAAGAGAATAATTTCTAGGAAACCAGGTAAAAGGATGTTGAGAAGAATATGAGGAAACTTAGAGTTAAGAACTGGCGAAGTAGAGCTCTGGATAGAAATGAATGGAACAGAATTGTGCGAGATGCCAAGGTCCACCCTGAGACTTCAGCGCCAGAAACAAAACAACTTACTTTAATGTATCTCTTATTTCGGTCCACTAAAATCAGTTTTCGCCAGTTCTGAGTATTGTTAAGTATCCAAAATTATTTATCCGTGCCAGAATACACATATGTAGAAAAAAGGTATTTTAGTCATTGAATTTGACAGTTTGAGTGACGTATTAGGATCTTGAACGTTTATTCAATACAAAAAATATTGCATAAGCAAATATTTAATAAATTTTATACCGACTTTTCGGTCACACAATATAAAATAAGAAAGTACAATATAAAAGTTGATTCAAAGAGATCTATGGCAGGATATTTATTAATTTACTCTGGTAGTATCTTATTTTTGTTTCATTTTTATATTTTATTATTTGTTTTGGTGTCACGTTGGCTTTATCACGTTTTTGGCTTATTACACAAAAATTAGTGCCTATAACTGAATGGGAACAAATAAAAACACTAATTTTTTATAATATTTTTTTTAGAAGAAAATAAAACGTAATGTTATGCTTATACGGCATTACAAGTGTGCCAAGTCTACTTAATTTTCTGATCTCATTCAACGACTAGGTTGAAATTGTTTTAAGCTAAAGTAAATTATCTCTTAATAAGTAGACTAAGTCCGTGAATGGAAGTCTGCTAGGAAAGAAATAGGTTTAATGAATTAATTGCCACTTCTATTGGAAAATTTTTATGTTTTAGAACTGACAAAGTTTAACATGCGAAACTAGTTTTTAAATAAAATAATTACAATAGACAAAATAAATACAATAGGGCAATTAATTCATCAATCCTAATAGTACCAATCCTTCTATACCACCATGCGTACCTCAAGTGAGGTTTAAATGACTTAGGGGAATACAGGAAAGAAGGGAAAATACAGTAGAACCCCTGATATCCGGGATAATGATGTGGTTCAGAATAATCGAAAACCCCTAATAATCGAATAGATTTTATTGACTTCCGATCATCAAAGGGATAACAAACAAATGTTTTATATACATTTATGAAGTTATGACATATAAAAGTACATAAGATTGAATGTATGTATGCATGATTTGCATAGGTATTGAATTTTCATTTAGAGAAAAAAAATCAGTAATTTTTTATTTTATTTTTTTTACAAAACATTTCGTTCTCATTGTCCGTAGCAATACTGCTGTAATAGGTATTCTTCTGTTTAAAACTTTTACGGCTTTTAATATTGAGTTCTTCATTGGTTTTCAAGTGCACGGTGTTCGGCCCGAATACAATACGAAGTAGAAAATGTCTTTTTTCTTCAACATTTGGAAAACTATTCCAACGAATAGTTTGCTTATCAATTCCAATTTCAGCGGACAATGTTATAACACTTTTACTTTTTTCTACTCGTTTAATAATGGTTTAATTTTGTTCATGTTTTAAAACGACAAGTTATCTTTTTCTCATTTCTTTAATTTCTACAACGGATTTAAAATTTTGGTTTGTAAGCAAACAGGCCAATAGGATTTCGATACAAAATTTTGAAATCATAACCGTTCCCAGAATATGAATTCAATTAGTACATGGTTATAGGAAACACCCTCCCCCCCCCCAAAAAAAATAAATAAAATACACACACATGTACCAGCTTAATTTGTTTTTCAATTCATTACTTTTTTGGAATAATATATAATCAACAATTGAGTAAATGTTAGTTTAATAATATTCAAAAAATAATGCATTGGAATCCTGGTTAGTAGAGACGCGGATATTGAGGTTTCTACTGTACTACCGAAGATGATGAGCTTATATTCGAACTGTGTATATATATGCACACAGTTCCATATATATATATATATATATATTGACGATATTTTGGACTCTGAATATCGATACACGATATATTACTGACCAAAGTATTTATATTGTTTTTTTTTTGTATACTACACCATTTTTAATTTTTAATGCTACAATGATAATACTAATTATTTTATCGTAAAAAAAAATCGTAAATTGTATTTGAACATATTTTGTGAACGATTTTTTATTTTCATTTATATTACATACTGACTTAAGCTACGTTCTCACGGGGCAAAAAGACGAAAGCGTGGCATGCCTTCGTTTTTTCGGTCGTGGTGCTTGCCTGGAGTGGGGGAGAAGAGTGAACTAGCCAAGAGTCGTGGACCATTTCACACGACCACGATTTATTTTGCCCCTTGAAACCTGGAAAGTTGTGCAGTTTTGAGTTCAATTTTATTGATATGTTGGCAAAAAGATCGAAAGAGTCACGTGGACATATAAAAAAACGGAAGAAAAAGCTTTGTTGGGTCAGAAACTGGATACTTAAGGACAACAATGGCAGAATATCCTTCCACCATATTAAAATCGTTAAATATTAAAAATATTTTAAAACAGTATCCTTAAGGACAACAATGGCTGAATTCCCTTCGGATAACTTAAAAATCGTTAAATATTTTAATATTATTAAAACACTATTCTTATAAGGACAACAATGGCGGAATATAGTTTGGATCCTGGAATATTTCAACATATTATCCATTTTTGTTCTAGATAAAACCCTTGTTAACTCTCTCGACTGGCGTGGTCCACGCCTGAAAATCAAACAGGTTTGATGCCGAGCGTGAGCAGTCGTGGACTTGACTCTCCTCTCTCTAGATGACGTCAGAGGCAAACTCACGCCACCTCGTTCAGACGGAGGATATTCCACGAATGCGTGGATCACGCTAGCGTGCCACGCTCCGTAAGAAAGCTTTAAGGTAAGTCAGATTGTAGTATTAATTCAATAAATCACTTAATTCTGAAGAATAAGGTGGGAATGCTGATCATAAGTTCGATATTTTTTTATTTCTATTTCCCCTAATGTGAGAAAATTTACTAGAAGTTAACTACATTACTGCCAACATATATTTAGTGTTTCTATCTTGGAATATAAATGTATTTTGGGTGGGAGCAGTGGTTGGTTCAATGTCGTTACTTTAATTTATTTTGCAACATAAATAGGAAAACAATTTTTTTAAACGTATAAAATATAAATGTAGTTTATTATGTATTAAACAGTACACGTACTAAGCTATCAACATTATGAGGTCAGCGAGTTAACTTTCACTTTTTATCATTAGTGGGTTGTAGGAAAAGAATCTAAAAAATAATAGCTGTATTGATACTGAAAATTTCCTAGCAAACCTATATAAAAATGGAAAAGTTAAATCAAAAACATTAGGTATTAAAAACTTTCCTTTATTTAAACAAATTTCATAAGGTTTTTGTTACATTTTAAAAAAAATATATAGTTGTATGTTGTAGTTTTGTAATGTAGGGAAAACAATATGTCGTAAACTAACAATCGGTGTATCGATATAAAAATATCAGATTATTAAAGACATATATATATGTATATATATATATATATATATATATATATATATATATATATATATATATATATATATATATTTTTTTTTTTTTTTTTTTTTCCAAAGTTCCTATCTGAAATTCTCATGAAGCTTTTAGCTGCTTTTATCTGCTTTCTTGTCTGAAAACGAATTTTCAATTCCGCGAAGGGAGTTATTTTGTACTTGGCAAAACCGTAAGGGCATTGATTTAATATATATTACTATATTTGAAACACTTAAATTAGAGGATATTATTCCAACATCTTCAGCTGCACTTAAAAGAAATTTAAAATTGGTAGTTACGAAAATTAAAACGAAATAATAAGAAGCTAGAAAAACCCGTAGTCATATTCACATTTTATTGACTCCAAACATCAAGGAGATTGAGAAAATTACTTTTATAAGAAAAAAATAGTTTCACATATATTTACGAAGTTTCAATACTATAAGAAATACATAAAGAATTAATGTATGTAAGCGTGTTTTTTTTTTTGTTTTTGTTTTTTAAAGCCCCTTATTTTTATTAGTTTTGTTATGCTTAATATTTTGTTTTTATTTTTTTCTCCTTGTACTGAAACTATATTACATTTTAAGGAATTATGATTTAATTTATTTATTATTAGATGATGGGGGTTCATCTTTTATTTGAGCCGGCCTAACCTAACAACTTAAACTTAAATTTATTCACGCATGGTAATATATTTCTGCCAACGATGGGGAACTGGACTTTCTATAAGTTTATTGAACAAGTTATTCCCGGACAGTGGTAATTTTGATTGAAAATTTAAATGTTTTAGATTTATAATTTCTTTTATTGTCAGTAATTGAAGCTCTTTAGTTATTAATTTTGACTTTTTCTTTTCGAATACCGTTCCCTTTACTATTTTTTCTAATAATTACATTTTGAAATGATTCTAACCGTTTTGTCATTGTCTTTGACAGATGAAGGAACATCGGTGCTCCATAGAGTAATGCCGGCCTCAAAACGCATTTATAAATTATTAGCTTGAGCCGTAGTGAAAGACTCCTTGATAGCAATAGGTGATAATGTTTGTATGATTTTATCCGTAAAGTTTTAAGTTTCTTTTCAAAATGGGCAGAAAATGCCATATGTCTGTCAAAGTAAATGCCTAAATATAATAATTTATTAGAATTTTTGTTTGTATGTCCGTTTAATTTAAAATTAACTGGTCTGGATGGATGGATCCATGAAAAAATATCGATATTTCGTGTATATATACACATTCCTAATAATAAGAACTAAGCGAGAACAGGACTTGGACAATGCAACTTTATGAATGAAATGCAAGGTTATTCTATACGGATCTTTAGCCTATGAGAATGTGTGTTATGAAATGCTGACCTTATGTTGCTGAAATGGGTTTTGAGTGATGGAGCGGGGTCTTTTTGGCTCATGAATAATTAAATATGTTTAATCTTCGAAAAGAGCTTTTAAATATTTTGACCTTTGAAGATAGAGCTTTATCACAACGTATTAAAATTATGCAGAACCCCATTTATACGGTTCGTAATCAGTGGAATTACGGAGGCTGTCTGTGCCCCTGCCACCAATTAGTCGTTTTACAGTCAATCCAGTTCCAGTGCCTGGCACTAACAACTAGCCGCATATTACTGTTAATTAATGCATTAGTGTTATTGAACAAACTGTATATACATTGTATCTAAAATAAATAATAAATTTATAGGAGTGACCATTACTATATTCTTATTAGCATAATGACATACCCAAAAATTTATGTTGAATGACATATAAAGGGATTAAAAAACAAATAATTCTAGGTTTATGAATTACAGCGGTCTATAAAAAGAGGTAATTTATGTTCCAACATTTACATTTACTTATTGTAGTTATTTTAAGCTTATTTTTTTTTTGTCTACTTTATAGAAATATATTATAAACATATTGACGTGCGTAAGATGGTTTATATTCAAAGAATCCGATCGAATACTCATATCCTGTTAAGAAAACCAATGCTTTATTTATTTTAAGTGTTGCTCGAATCGAAAATTTGCCCAGCGTGCTGATAAAAAAGTGTAAGGTAATAGTTATTTATTTGACAAGAGTGTGAAGAAGTACTTTTACTCACTCGAGGCAAGGTTTACACGCACGAGCGAACGAAGCAAAGCAAGTGCTGTAAATTGCCGAGAGTGAGTAAAATCCTTTATACTCGAGTTAAATATTACATTTTTTTCTGCAACCGTTAATATATATATATATATTTTTTTATATATTAAAAAAAAAATTTTATATAAAAATTTTTTTTAATAAATTTTATTCAGGTAGCAAAACAAGTACTCCTATTATTATTTATTGTAATATGTACTATCAATTTAAATATGTACTATCCAATAAGGAATAAAAGTAATAACCTTTCGAATGGTTGCAATTAGCAGTTTTTTTTTCTTTTATCTTAAATTTTTTTTCTAAATTTGTCCTGCTATTTTTTAAAAATGTTTTTAAATTTTTCATTTTTAAATTAATTAATAATTAATAATAAAATTGTTACTGTGCATTTAGATAAAATAATAGTTATATAATTTAAAAAAAATAATAATGAACTTTGTAATAAGGTGGCACTGAAATATGACTTTACACTCAAGAGAGTAAAGTTAGGCTTATGGGATTTTTTCCTCACTAGATAATAAAATGGAACGTTAATCAGCTGTTTTTAATTGAATAGTGTTCCCATTATTTAACGGTCGCAGAAAAATATTTTTATTATATAACCTTTGTCACTAGGACCGACTATTAAGGAGTTATTTTGGTTTGAATATAAAAATTTACGTTTTTCTTTTCACCTTGAAATATATAAAGTTTTTATCACACTCAAAAATGTAACATTTTGACAAAAAGTAGCTCTGTTAATGTTACTATAATTGAAAATTTAAGGAGCGTTACCTGATTAAAAATTCAATGGAGAATATTTTTGTTTTATGTTTTTTGACGCTAGGACCTAACGTTTAAGAGCTATTTTGGTTTGAATTAAGAAACTCACGGTTTGCCTACATTTTTCAAGTGTTGGGACTTTTAAGCACGCTCTAGGCCTGATGGTACTACCCGTATCGAAAATTTTCGGACAGTTAACCGTTCAGAAATTTAATGGATAATAATTTTTATCATATAACACTTGTCACTAGGTCCTACCATTTAGGAGCTACATCGGTTTAAATGAAAAAAGTCACGCCTGAAACGAATTCTTTCTCGCAACGTTGTTTATTGATTAATTGTTTTAATTGAATTGATTATAAGTAATTTAATCATTTTAATTCTAAAATGTGAATTTGGGAAATCAGTAGATTATAGAATGATATATACATGGTTTATTACTTTTCTCAGTCAGGCAGAAATTTAGTTTTTTACCCATTAAACTTTTTATTCACATCTGCTATTAAAGTGAATGGGTAAATTAAATAATGAATACTTAAAAAATAAGTCAATTAATTAATTAACCGGTCGCACCAATTAACGTAATACGAGCGGTCGCGCGTTGTACAAAGTACAACACCCTGTTTTTTTATCCGTTTTTGTCCAAATTTTATACTGAATTTTTGAAAACAAATATTTAAACCATTCTAAATTTAAAATATAGTATATGTAAGGTATATAACCTGAGAAAAAAATATTTTTAACGTAAATAAAAATATTTTTATAACTGAAAATAATAAAACTTTTTTAACTAGGTACATTTTATTTGCTGTATTACAGTCATATATATATATATATATATATATATATATATATATATATATATATATATATATATATATATATATATAAAGATATATATATATATCGGTCCTATATATTATAGTCTGATTATCTAAAATGGTTATTTTTATAAAGAATTATTACTACAAAAACTTTTTTAAGGAATGATTTTTAGAAATAAAATGTAGAGATCCCAAGGTTCTTTTCCCTCTTCGTCATCTCCACCACTACCCTCAGCATCAGTTTCTTTATCGTTATCTAGAACGTTTCCTATTTCCTGTTCACAGAAAAATAAATTTTGATTGGATTGCCCTGTTCTTTATCTTTCTCTTCAAGCTCCTGCGAAATTCGAGAAATATCTTCAAATTTTATAGATTTCCGCCAAATGAAAACATGCCGAATAATTGATACTTCGCTCACCAAAATAAAAAAAAGTAAAAATGAAAAACAATGCTACTTATATTACGTCAAATCAGCCAAGAAACAAACGAAATGAGTGCGGTCGCTTGTTGTACTTGGTGAAGTTTTATGTTGTTTAGGTTTAGTATTGTTTTATAATCTGCTTTGAGTAATGTTTTCTTTTTATTTAAAGAGCAACATAAACTTGATTTATTTCAGTCTTATAATAATTAAGTCTGAATCTCATTAAATTCTTCACCAAATTTTCAAACGAAAAAATTAAGATAGCCGAATAAAAAGGGCAGTTAAAATGTTTCGAAAACGCCCGAGCAAACTAAATAGACTAGAAACAACATTTATATAAAGTTAAAATGGAAAAAGAGGAATAATTAACTCCGGGAATAAACGTATTCAAGAGATTAAAATCGAGTTGTAGTCGAGTTTAATTACATAACTTGACGGATGAAAAACCTTCGACCAACGGAGTCGACTAAGCAAAAAATGTGTTTCTAGAAAAAAAAAAATAATAATACCAATCATAAACTTCTTGATAACTAAGGATAAGGCTTTAATTTCCACGAAGCAATTAACAGATAATTAAAAGACAATGAAAAGTCGAATTTCTAATTAACAATCACTTAAAGATATTTCGAATAGAATCATTGCGTACAAAGATTTTGAGAAATTAAATAAAAAACCGCAACATTTAGAACCTGCCGATATATATATAGATATTTGTGGGGTAACCAATATATCGAGTATTAATATTCAGAGCTTAAAAATTTATTGATATTGAATATATATATTTTTCTTAAGATCCCTGTATTCCCTAATCATTACACTATATATATTTTTTAAATATTTATTTTAAATGGAAATGAACTTTGTCAAATCATTTCACCTATCTTGAAATAAAACTCCTGAGATATGAGATACCTTTTCCTTCTATAAGGAGGACTGAACCAAAAAAAAAAAAAAAATTATAAAAGTAGCCCTTCCCGATACTGAGGGTAATATAGATTTTCCCAAAACTGGAAGAATAACTGTCCATTATTTTTCAAAAGTGATAAATGTGTTTTTCATTGAGGAGAGTTTCTGAGAGAGAAAAGTAATAGATGTTGATCAAGCAAAATATCAGAAGATTGATGATAAAATCCTGCTCTCAGTTTCCCAATTGTATAATATTACCTACAACGGGGAGGACTACACTCCCTTCCAACATTAATCTTCTCTTTCAACTTATATAGGTAGCGGATAGAATGGGCTTTGATTTATTATGTCCAGTATAGGAAACTAAAGTAGCATAAGCATGTATATGTTTTATATATCATATCCTGAGCAGGATCTACGATACTACCTGCATTATCATCGTATATACATTTACAAGACATGTGAATGTGCGGATGAGGTCTGTATAGAATAGATAGCCCAGCTTGATATCAGAATATTATTTATAGAATCAAGATTACTTAAGACTATTACAAATTTATTTTAATAAATTGAACAATAGACAGAAATACTGGTTGATATTCATTACTAGAATGTATGATATCAACGTTTTATCCAAATACTCGTACATTCCCCTCTAGATTATTGAAACTCTAAAGATATGAACTGAAATTACGCAAGAGACTCCACTAACCAGGTCTCGAACTACTTTTCTTTTAACTTTGAGGTGATAATATATAGGTAATATGTATTATTATGTTACATATTTTTCACATGATATATGATTACCTAACAAGATATTATGCAATCTTTCTACGGGCAATATTATGGGAAGCCTGGAGGATAAGGACAGTAAAATAGGAAACGAATCTTCATTAACCATTTCTTATGCAGAAGAGATTGCTAGGTTGGAGAAGGCACTTCAATATCTCGAAGATAGAACTGATGCAAAATCCTTTGTTTCCAAGTAACTAAATTTTTTGTTAAGAAAATCAGTAACTTCTTTCTAACCGTAAGTTTCTTCATTCACATATGTTAATGTTATTTTTTTAATATTATTATTAAATACAAAAATTATGATTTTGCTATTAAATAGATAATACGTTAATCGTTTTACGTTACTCTTTCTAATTTATTTCCCTTAATAAAGTGAGGTCTTGATTAACACTCCAGTAGTCACATATCACCTATGAAATTCTTAAGAAACATTTGTAAGTTAAGCTTACAAAGACTACATATAAAAATAAATGTTAAAAGTTCACCTGTGGTAATCGTGATTAGGAACATAGCTCTGCACCCATAAACTTCATGGAGAACACCTCATTCCCAACAAACTGAAAAAAAAAAGACTATTTTAAAATCATATTAACGGTAGCTAGCTATTTTTATCATAATATATGTATGATTCAATTATTAATATTATATAGCATAGTTAATATATTTTATATATATATATATATATAAAAATATATGATGTACTAAATAGTTTGATATTCATAATTACAAGTTGTTTTATGTAAGTGTAAAAAAAATTGATGTATTGTGTATATCATACATACATTAGTATATTTTTTATAATCACTCCAGAGTCTTTAAGGCCTAATTACGACAGCTTCGTTCGTTTACTTAAGGTTTTTCAAACATTTATTATTGATTTTTTTTTTTTTTTTTTTTTTTTAATACACATATATATTTTCTGTCACTTACCTAAGACAACTTGCTTCTGAATTGAGTGAACATCGAAATCGTTTGTTTGTTTTTTTTCAAAATAAAACATCTTTATTTAACTTTTGTTTTTTTAAACAATCAGCTCACGGCCTTCGATTCTGTTGAGTACATGTTTGTTGAATGAATATATTTTAATGATAAAATCTCAGCCTCAAATTTTTTAAAAAATTAAAAAATAGTTACAAAAAAACAACTATCTGTACAATGTTTTGACAAAGAGGTCTTAGTTGGAGTTTATGTTGGAGATGCGATAAGCGAGGAGAGCGGCGATACTAGCGGAGCACAGTGGGACGAATGGCCTATCTAGGAGGAAAAAAGTCGTAATGAAAATTAATGAAACTATTGTGATAGGTGTATAGTTAAGTAGTTTATGGAACATTATCTATAGTTCTTTCGTTTTTTGGAGGTGGATTTCAAGGTAAAAAGAACAATCAAAGTAGTACCTAACTCCACAGGTCAAATTTTGTTAAAACTATTGATTCTTTCAATCTAAATTCTTGTATCATCCTATTGATATTTTTTCATTATTCTTTTATAATTAGTGAATATAGACGATCGCTATACCAGTAAACCATGCTCAAAATAATGTTTTTTATAATTTGACCTATAATATAATTTTTTGAAAAGTGCCGTAAACTAAAGCATTTTTTAAAAAAAAAAGATCTATTACTAAAAAGTACCCCAAAGTTCCTCTCTGAAATTCATGTTAGAGGTGCCTTAGAAGGTATATGAAATAATCATGAAGCATTTAGCTGCTTTTTATCTGCTTTCTTGTCTGAAAACGAATTTTCAATTCCGCGAAGGGAGTTATTTTGTACTTGGCAAAACCTTAAGGGCATTGATTTAATATATATTACTATATTTGAAACACTCAAATTAGAGGATATTATTCCAACATCTTGAGCTGCACTTAAGAGATATTTAAAATTTGTAGTTACGAAAATTAAAACGAAATAATAAGAAGCTAGAAAAACCCGTAGTCATATTCACATTTTATTGACTCCAAACATCAAGGAGATTGAGAAAATTACTTTTATAAGAAAAAAATAGTTTTACATATATTTACGAAGTTTCAATACTCAAAAATACATAAGAATTAATTTATGTAAGCATGTTTTTTTTTATTTTAAATATTTTTTTTATTTGTTTATTTTTTATTTATTTATTTTTCGTGACATTTCGATAGTTCTTATATAAATGGAGTCTAAAGCATAACTGAGTAAATAGTTTTGTTGAGTAGGCAAACAGTTCAGTTAAAATATTACAGAAAGACTTGAAAACAGTATCGCTTCATAATATGAATTGGACTAGTACCTACACCGGAAACATCTCATTTATTATTTATGGGACGATAGTGAGAGGGTCATTGCCAGTTTTTGCAGGCTTTAGCAGCGGAAATAATATAGCATGCTTCCAGGTTTATAGGAAAATATCTAAGTCGTAAACAGGAGTTGTACAAATTTACTAAATGCATTATTCCTCTTCTGGGTAGTTGCTTCAATAGCACACTTGTTTTTGTCACTTCCAGGTGCTTTATTTTTTCGTGACATATAGTTATTTTGTTTTTCTTTAGTTGGAAGTGGATACCAGGTTGACGTGGACTAGTACCTACACCGGAAACATCTCATTTACACGATACCAGGTTGACGGGTTTTTTCATTCATTACTTTTTTAAGATAATTTAAAATAATTACAGCAAAATAGTAACTATAAATAATTAACATTTATATATTCGTTAGAAACGATCTAATTCATTACTTTTATTAAATTAATATGATACATATAAAATAAATAGTGGAAAATTAAACCTAATTAAAAAAAAAAAAAAAAAAAAAATATATATATATATATATATATATATATATATATATATATATATATATTATATATATATATATTGAACCACGGATAATGAGGTCCTACAGAGAGTATTTTCCTAATTGTTGTGACTTTAGTGGTTTTATTTTACCTTATTTAAACTCTATTGCTTATGTATATCAGGTTGCCAGGTCTGTTTAAGTGATTCAGACTTTTTTCCTCCTAAATTGGTCATTCGTCCCACTGTGCGGAGCTGTGAAAACCTTGCTATGTTTGTCACTGTAGTGTTTATATTGGAGCTGCGAGTAGACCGGCGAATAGAACGGCGACTAACGATAAGAGCGTCGATAATCACTTCTCCCGTTTTATCAGCTCTCTTACACACCTTGCCCAATTTTATTATATTCTTTACAAAACCACTACATATTGGCGTTATGGCTCACTTTATAAGTCAAACTGCTCAAGCATTGGGGATAGGGATCTTTAACGAGTACCTGCCATCGCACAGGCTCGGGACCCCCATTTTTACGTCCCTTCCGAAGGACGGAATAGCGAAGGATTTTTTACTCCCTTTAAAAAATCCTAAGGTCATCTGCCGCGCTGCGAACCTGCGATCTTGGGTTTAGTTGGTTGCTATGCTAACCACTACACCACAGGTGACAAAACTTAATTTAACACGTATATTTCATTCTGAAGATTGAGCTTCGGGTAGTGTAAGGAGCTTCCTAGGTTTTCTCAAATGTATAAATTGTATATTTGTTGTATCATATTGCGAAGAAAATAAATAAATATTTATTTAAATATATTTGACAATAGTATTTTCAAACTAATTGTTGCTCATTTTTTTCTGTTTTACCATTAACTCCACTGAGGAGGTTCGGTCACCCCAGTGTCATGAAACTGATAATTATTGATTATGTTTTCACAAAATTTAATAATGTTTAATTTTTAATCATAATAAAATCAAATGAACATAAAAAACCCAATTCACGTTCGTATAACCATAGTAATGAAATATTATATTGTATGGAATTTGCACTTTTGTGAAAACATGTTTGGTGGTTCTCTACAAACAGGGTTGCTCTCTATACATGTTTATAAACTGTGTAACGAAATCTCGCCCGGAAAATATTTTTAAAATAAGAGATCGCTACAACTGCTGTGAGTAGACTGTTCCAAAAAAAAAAAAGATCCAAAGCGCCACACCATCGCTCCACTCCACGAGGATTCCCCACACAAAATCGGTAAAGTGTTGAACTTTTGGAGTGGCACGATGGAGTTAGATACTGGTTATTATATACCTGAGTACAGGTATATAACATACGTTTCCTTTCTTTCTTTCTTTCTTTTAATAATAATATATAACTTTTACTTGAATTATAATAAACTTTTAACTATGAAAAACATGTGCTTCATAGAAACCTCCTGTTGATCCGGCATTTGGCCATTTCGCCCTACCCTTTGGTCCCTTTGGGATCGGATTAATGGAGGCTCTACTGTATATTAAAATGCAATAAATGAATGACATATTCAATATAATTCTACAAATCAATTTTCCGCATTTTTAAGCAAACTAGCAAGATATAAACCAAACAATTACAAGATCCTTAGATTAATAATTAAAAAAATATTTCCATTTTCATGTGATATTAATTGTTATAAAAAAAGAACTACATTTACTACAATTATATAAGACATGCCATGAGGGACTCGAGCCATATTTGTAGATCGGGAAAGAGTTCCGAATAGTCCCCAGCGACACTTCATTTCCGGTGTCCGTAATTGGCTGCCATTAATTTTATTTCCGCCCTTACCAACTTCTTCCTTCTTGAATTGAGGAGGGGGGAAGCATTCCAACCAAACGGTTCTTTAATGCCTTGGAGGGTATTGGCTAGAATATATTGGATCTCAAGATAATTATCCTCTTAAAGTTGGCCCAAGTCTTGAAGATCTTTAAAACCTAAGAGATCTAAAGGGCATTTTTTAAAACTCACTGTTAATCTATCAACAAATTCACAAAGATATTTGTTTGTTAAAAACCTGGTACATTTTATATTTTCTCTCTGGCAAGAAATAAATGAAACGATCTTCTGTTAATTAGAAGATGAGCCGGAATTAGTTGAAGTACCCATGATATTATTGAAGGATTAATCCTATAAGATAATAACGAATCGTTTGATTCTCCTCTGGAAATCAGTCTATTACATTACCTTTGTATTCGTTTTTATAATATATTTTTCGAAGTTTCAACAGAGTGAACAATTATTCACAAGTATTTTTAATTGAAATAAATATAAATAAAACAGAGCAATAACACCACCAGGCAAATCAATGTGTTTCCAGCATGATCCAGAGTATCACATTGTTGATATATGTGAACTTACTACAAAGGAATCTAACATATAAAAACAGGGAAAAAAATAAAATTGAAGGAACAGCTTCCCCCTGCGTAAAGTCACCAACTCTCTTATTTATCAGAAAATTCGCTTATCCGGACCCACCAGTCTGGGGCTAGTGCAAAAACCAGAGCACAATGAGGCCGGTCAAAAGATTAGGAAGCTTTTCGGTCCAACACATTGTCTGCTTGTTTGTTTAGGCTTGACGTCCTTATGCACTCCAACTAGGGCAGGAAGAACAGGTTCATGTCAATTATTCATTTAAGAAGTCAGAATCATTTCAATTTCCTCCAGGATATTCCCTCCTACTTTCATTCTTTCTCTGATAATTTCATTTATGATTCACTGATTCCTTGAGATTCTAACTGAACTCCAAAAATCCATTACCCACAGTCTGGAATCTTTTGCCTTGCAATGCTTGTTATAGCCGTGATTGTGAGTTGTACATCATTACGCTTTCTATTAGGGCCTTATATATTAATTTTAATTATATAATTAATCAGTATATTTCCCAATAAAAATAATAAAAAAACAATATTTTGAACTATTATTAATGTTTCAAAAGTATTGTTAAGGATTTTTTTTTATTATTTAATAGTTATTTTCGAAAATACACTGCCAGCCAAAAGTTAAGTACCATCCTGAACACAATCGGTTAATTAAAAGATTAGTATCTTTGAATATTTACATATTTTGAGTGTATTAATATTGAATTGAATATAAATATATAATGTGAAAAAATATGGAAATATACAAAGCTTTTAAACGGTTGAAGTTCAGAGTGGTCTTAACTTTTTGCCAGGAGCGTACATGTTTTACTCCAATTCATTATCAATTTTTTTTAATAATCTTAATCAACTTAATTTTATTAAGATAGATTAAACGAGTGTTTGATTTATCTATAATTTTTAAATAGTGCAAATACCAAATCAGAACCTATTAAAATCAGGTAATAATTTGTCCGGTAAAAAAACAAAAATCATACAGCAAACATTATGCTCATTAATACATCTACAGTGTAAATGAGAAGCTGCTTGGGTTTAGTGAAGTTTTGACGCTCCTTGAGTAATACTAAGAATGAAAAGTCGTTAGCAAAAGTTGGACTTTTTGCTATCAGCCAAAAACTTTTCAAGCTTCTCCATTTAGTTGTTCCACTAACTTTTGTGGGAGAAAAGAAGAACAGGTTTTTAACATTCTCATCACCTAATCCTTCAAACCTCTAAATTGAGCAAGTTCCCCTTTCCTGTTCAGGAAGAGCCGATCCTCTTCAACTGTTCAATGAAACCTCATAATATTTATACAAAACTTTAGCAGTGGACCTAAGTTTAAAGTTTAATTAATTTATATCATTTGATTGAAGTATCGACGTTAATTTCTGAATTATTTTGAAAGTAATTAAGTAAGTGGATTAAAATTATATAGTTATTTTAATGGCTATTTAGATTTTGCGTTTTATTTACTTTTTAAAATTGACTCCTAGATAAGCAGTTTTAGACTAACTCCTACAAATGCTATTAACACCAAAAAAATAAAGAATATAGATGTTATGCAAGAGACTAAATGAAACCAGAGGAAGAGGGAGGCCACGATAGATAGAAGTCTCAAACGTCCTAATTAATTTTATATGGTAAATATAATTTAGATAGATTATCTAAAAAATATATAATTGTTATTTTATTAGGTGAATTTAGTATGTCTGAGGAAAGTTTTTAAAATTATTTCATATGTAGATGATAAATTAAAAAAAAAAAAATCTATATGCAGTGTATATAAAAAATATTTTCAAAATTATTTGTTATTCAGATGAAATTAAAACAATCAAAAAGAAAATATTCATTTGCACAGATTCAATATATTGTAAAAACTAAATGATTCCACTATCACAGAAAATATTTAAATCTATCTTAAAGGTATACATCCATTTGATATTGTTTTTTAAATCCATTTTCTTTAACTTCATTAGTTCATGAACTAAAAAAAACTAATTTGTATTGTACAACATTTAATTAACTTCCTGTGAATAATCACTTAATCGCCACTCTGCCGGATGCCGAATCCGAATCTGTAGTTCACTTCATTAATTCATTATTAATTTCAAAATGATTCTTTCTTCTTGTTGCCTTGGACCCAAGAGATGTTTTTTTACTAGACCCTCAACTCACTGGCTTCCTCCAGTAAAACTCCTTTCACATTCCCTTTACTGCCTTCTTAATCAGCATCATATATTTTGTTTAATCACTACTTATTTTTAGTCAACTACATATTCTAAACATACTTTTATTCATTTCGTTTTCATAATAAATTTTTACTAATTTTGAATTCACTCCAATTTTAAGTCATTAATATTGAAAATTTGTCATAATTACATGAAGGGTGTGTACATATGTTACTAAACCAGTTCATCCCAAAGATTGAAATATTTAAACTATACCACTCCTGTTTTAAATAAAGTTTGAAAAATATAATTAATGACTTAAAACACCGTTAAATTTACATTTCTCAAACAAAAAAAAAAGTAAATAAACTTAATATTGAATAATAAAATAGTGAGTGTAAGAATTAAGTATATTGATTTTTTTTTTTTTTTTTTTAATAATTATAATTTTTTCCCCACGTTCTGCCTATTTATTAAATAAAACAAATATAATAAACATGTAACTGTTTTAACCGGTTAAACATTTCCTTTAATTATATTATTAATTTTTATTTTCATTAAATTATGAAACCTTTGGTGATGTGAAACCCAAATCATAACTATATATTGATTTTCACTGAGTAGCAAAAAATTGCATTCTGTCAATTTTGTGCATATGAACTTCGTGCAGATTTACGACGTTCCTATAATTATTTATATAAAAAACAAATTAGAATCTTTTCGAAACTCTTTAATATAAACGAAAAATACAATAATTATTGTTTTACCATAATAATGAAATATTTTCTAATTACCATGTAATCAGCAAGCAAATGAGGAAAACGGAAAAATAGAACATCGACTCATTGTTTTTCATGAATTGAGGAAAACAGGCTACAAAAAGTTAAAATGAATTGAACTAATTATACGGATTTTTCAAGTTTTTTAAAATGTTTTTTGTCAGAAGTTCTAGAATTGAAAAAGAAAAAAAAAAGAAGTCATAGATCTCGAGTTTTTCAGAGTCTAAAATTGAGGGGGCTGTTTTGGCTGGTTGATCCGGGTGGTAGAGAATGGGGGTCCTGAAGTTCAGTTAATTGCTTTGAATTGCATTAGTTTAAAAAGCAATAGAATCAGTAAATAACCATTGAAAAATTTTGGTCACTGATTACCGAAGGCTTTCTTTATTATCTATTAAAACCAGGAAAATGATGGAAAAGTAAAATCATGACATAATTAAGACCCATATTCTCTTATTACGAAGGCAATTTCAATGTTAATTTAAGGGTATAATATGATATAATTATTTATCACTATAAATGAAATCTCAACGCTTTACAACAAGATTATTGATATATTTTGCTAATGTTATTGATTCCTTTTGGAACAACTGCTGATATCAGTGTATATATTGAGAACTTCTTAACGAAACGATAATTGACCTAAACGTTTTTTGCTTACGCAACGTTAAATTTATAATATCGTAAATCGCAATTAGTTCTTCTTTCAATAGATCGATTAGTAATTTGGATTGCTAATCTATTTAATATAGGATAAAGGACTGGAGTGATTAAGATTTCAACTACTAGAAAATGGTTTAAGATTCTATTAATTAATAGTAAATTTAATAGATTATGAATTGACAGACTTTTTTGACTTTATATATTTATTCACACCTGTCAATTAAAATTTGATGCCCAGTGGCATCTCCAATCTTTATTTTTGTTTTATTTTACTCTTTAGAGGTCTCTCTTCCAGCTCCTTATTAGTCTTATCTGTGTGTTGGAATATGTATTGTGGCCTAGTCGTTATATGAACTTTCCGGATATTTAGCCAGTCATGTAATTTTGACAAGTAATGCTGTGAAGCATGAGTTGAATTATAACTCTTGTCAAAAGTTTTGAGTCGTCTGCATATGTCGCTGTAAGAATGTAAGAGCTAATTGGAATGTCGTGTGTGTATATGATGTAGAGTAGTGGAGCAAGGATTGAGCCTTGTGGTACTCCTGCTAATGCCGACTTACAAGAGAGCTCTGAGCCTTGACAGACACAGAAAGATCTATTTGAGAGAAAGGATTGTGAGATAAGATGCTACGTCAGTGGGAGTATCGTCTTTAGTTTGAAGAAAAGTCCTTAGTGCCAGATCTGTAAAAATCTTGAGCAGCATCCAGAAATACTCGTTGCATGCAATTTTTGCTCTTGTGTCGTGCATTTTTAGTCAGTAACTCTGTATAATTGGTGTATAGTCGAATATTGTGTTCTAAATCCAAATTGGTTAACAGGTATTACGTTCAGGTTTGTAAGTATATCAGACAGTCTTTTGTATAATAAATGCTCGACTATTTTGGCACAGACAGGAAGTAATTAAGTCGGTATAATGAGAGGATATTTATGTCTTTGTTTGGTTTCTGAATCACTGTAATATAATATTTCCACTGTAGAACGATTTAAGTAGTCTTTAGTATTGCGTTTTAAATAGTAGGTAAAACACTAGAGCTTTCCTCGGCATTTGCTGGAGTACTTTAGCAATAATCAGATCATAGCCAGGAGCGTGGAGGAAATGTTTTTTGTTTTTTTTTGTTTAGTTTATAATTATTGAACTTTATTTATTTTTTCCTCAGTTTGTGTGTATTTATTAATAATAAATGCTGTACATCCTACGTTTTAAATCATAAATATAACAAAACCCACCACCGCCAATAACAGATACCTTAGCTAAAGATTGCTTATTTTCGTTCCAACTATAGCACAACTTTGCATATAGTTACTTCAATAAATGTGTAAATCATTGTTAAACATAAAATACATATCATCGCATTACATAATGCCTGAGTTTTATGAATTGAAATAAAACAACAACCATAAACGAATAATAATGTTTATATATTAAGTTCATTATGAACTTAATATAGTGGGGAGAAAATAAAAAGGATATGGGAAAATGAAGAGATAATGTAGCTCTAAGGGAGGTGGAGATAATAAAAAAGTTTCGCTGGGAGTAGCTGCTAAATGGCTGTATAAGGGAGCCCCGTCGCCTCATCCCTTTTTATATCACCCCTCATCCTCAGCGTAAATTCCTTTACTCCAAGCCAGTCCTGTTTTAGTTTTATCAGTTTGTATATTAATTAATATATATTACAAAATAAAAAACAAAGTAGACGGATCATACGAAAGATATCACGAAAAAAGAAATATTTTGAATGTTCTTACAATATTAAAAACTTGCATCCTTAGTCGCGGCTTCGACCGATCTCACCAGTAAAAAATTTAGATAATTTTACTTATAATTTAAGTATTTGTTTATCGATAAAAATTTTGTATTGTTGTGTGCAAATAAGTATTATTTCTTTAATCATTTTTTCACGCATAGCTGTGATTTATAACCTGGTACTATATACACTATATTAAATTGGTCATAATTTTTATTCAGCAGAAAGAATTTTATATATTTCATCTGTTTGATTTTAATTTCTAACAATAACTATACAACACTCCGTAATTTTTATCTCGTATCTGCCACTCGACAGTCTACACTAAAGTTATTACTATATGCTTTCTATCGATCTTTCTGTTTTTATTTTTGCATATATATAAAGCATAAATTGGTTATCATACTCTCGATAGAACTCACTGATTCTTATCAGTTTCTTTTCCCTGCTGTGGAGAACAATGTCTCGCTTTTCAAAAACCTGGAAAAGAATCAAGACAACAACTTCATTAGTGGTAGGAGTATTGAAACGTCTTCAGTGAGCATTTGAAGGCTTTGTTTTCAGCACTGATAACTACCTGGAATTCTAGTAGATCTTCGGGAACAGACTCAACAGCAGCTCTGAAGTCCTTGATATACTTATATGTTCATGAAGAATCTCTGGAGTTGGCCTATCAATGCAGGCTTAACATTTTGAAAATAACAAAAACGAAAGTTTCTTTCATGGATGTCATCACCAACAAAATTTATTTGAATAAACGAGGGGCTGCTCAGGACCTGTTCGTAAGTAAGAAGGCTGTGCAAGAGTTCAGGATATTTTTGAAAGGGAGGAAGTTGGACTTTCCCGTTACTGCATCACATAGAAAATGGCTCTTCTTTCATTTTACAACATATCACCAATTGCAAGTTGACCGATGTTTAATATCACTTATTAAAGCCTTCCTAAAACCATGGTGACGATGTAGTTAAAATAAAGTACCCATGGGTTGAATAGTTTTACCACAGTAAAATGTATTGCAAAATGGTGCTAACCACATAACGGTCGATTTTAAAAGTTTATTGGGATCCACAAATCGCAATACATGTGCAGTGTCGAAGACCTTGACCTTGTGGAACGTCGAAGGGCCAGAAAAGATGACCCGCGACCCCCGCCCGTGATAGCGCGCTTCGTTCGGCAATCTATGAGGGACGAATTAGTACAGAAGAGAAAAGTCAAGAGGGACTTCTCAACGCGCGATATCGGCTGGCAGGAGAATGACTCCCACCGGATATATCTTAGCGAGGAGATGACCCCGACCAACAGGCATCTGTACTGGCTCGCCCGACAGAAGAGATCCGCCGGCAAATTGAAGTACGTGTGGTTCGCGGGAGGAAGAGTTCGCTGCCGGAAGGATGATGGTCAGCCCGTGATCTACATAGACCAGCCCCTGGACCTGGATGTCTTCGGCTGACCTGTTGGTACGCATCACCTATCCATGCCTCCACAGTTTTTTTTCTCTTTTTGTTTCTGAATTAGATGTATTTTTTGTTGTTATTTGTTTTTTCTTCTATTTTGTCTCATTTTAAAGATAACTCCTATTTTTTTACCCAAAGGTACCACAATTGTTTTATAATTATAATTATAATAGTAATTGTTTAATTACTCAACTTGCATTATTTTGATTATCTCTCTCTGTTTTTTTTTTTTCTTTATGAATTATTCACCAGTTTATAATTTTCTTATTTCCTATTATCACTATTCATTTACGTATTATTATCTATATTTTAAGTCTACATTATTAAATATATTTTGGTATGTATATTTCATTCTTACATTATCACATTTAGTTCATCTAATACTATCAATATTGTTCTCTTTCTCAAGGCATCTACAATCCCATCTCATCTACAGCATCATCCTTTCACTAACCGTCCTATATTTCCTTATCTTCTTACCCATATGACTAATATCCTAACCGCTTGTCACATAAACTCTCAATCCCTCTCAGCCCACTATGATGAATTCCTAGAATTCTTCACCCAAAATTTCTACCACATCATTGCAGTTTCTGAAACCTGGCTTAAACCCTACATTCCGTCTTCCTCAGTTTCCCTCCCTAAACTACTCTCTCATCCGTCACGACCGGATTAATCGGACTGGCGGTGGGGTAGCGTTATATATTCACGACAGTCTGAAGTCCCGTATCCTTCAACATTCACCCCCCTCAAATCTCCCAAACACTGAATTCCTATTTGTTGAAATATCCTTTAATCTCCATTCTCTCCTGTATGTAGTGGCCTATCGCCCCCCTCATGTTCCTTTTGACCAAACCTTTGAATCAAACCTCTACACTTATGTTCCTCTCTACTCCAATATAATCATTTCTGGTGACCTGAATACCAATCTCCTTACTGACTCCTATGACAAAAAGTATTTAGAAAACCTCTTCTTTTCCCTTCACCTCTTCATTGTTCCATTTAACCCCACCCATCACTCCCGTGGATCCGACACCTGGTTGGACTTGCATGTCATAGACTCCCCAACAGAACTCCTTTCCTCATGTCAGCAGACTGTTACGTTTCTGTCCTCTCATGACCTTATACAAATTTCTTACGATATCCCAATCCCATCATTCCTCCCTAAAACAATTACTTTCCGCAACATAGAATCCCTCACACGAGACAAGATTTTACCTGACCTCGAAATCCTAGATTGGAGTCCTACCTACTCCTGTTCCTCTATTGACACTATGGTTGAATTACTAACTGCCAATCTCCTTTCCATCCTCGATATCCATGCTCCTCTCAAAACCTGTACCTTTCGTCGCCGCCGGCCTGCTCCGTGGATGAACCTAGAAATAAAAGACCTGCAAAGAAGACAAGAGGCTGCCCGAAGACGTTTTAGACGCACTAGTCTCGAGGATGATTACCAGTCTTTTAAGGTTCTCCGCAATTTAACTCAAGCTACCATCAGGCGAGCGAAATCCAATTACTTCCATGAAGCCTTCTCATCCGCCCCCGATCCCAAATCCAAATGGCACCTCCTCCGTAAACTTTCTCTTGTTCAAAATAGATCCTCTCCCTCGGAAGTCTTTCCAGTCACACCTAATGAGTTAAATTCCTATTTCGTCTCTACCTCTACATCTACACCATCTCCATCCTCTCAGTTGCCTCTCTTACCTTCTGCATTCAATGAAAATTATTTTTATTTTCCTTACATCTCTCCCACAGACCTCATTTCCTCCATAATGAAATCCCACACCAATTCAACTGGATTAGACGGTATTCCTGTCAAATTGATAAAATTATGCCTTCCTGAAATCCTACCGGTTCTCCTCTTCATATATAATTTTTCCCTCCAGAATTCTGTATTTCCCACCTCCTGGAAAAAAGCCCTAATTCACCCTATAGCCAAGAACCCAAATCCTTCATCCCCAAAAGATTACCGACCGATCTCTATACTTTCTAACCTCTCTAAACCCCTAGAAAGAATAGTACAATCCCAAATCTCCAATTACCTCGAAGATTCCAATTTACTTGACCCGTTCCAATCCGGTTTCCGCCCCAGCCACTCTACTCAATCCGCTCTCAACCAAAATCATCAGTGATGTCCAGACAGCAATGGATAAAAAAGAATTAACCATCCTCATACTCCTTGACTTTTCCAAAGCCTTCGATTCCTTAGACCACACCATCCTCTTTTCCAAACTGAAATCTCTACACTTCTCCAATAGTGCTCTCATGTGGTTTCATTCATTCCTTGCCCACCGTTCCCAATCTGTTACCATTCCCAACCAAGGTTCATCCCCTTTCCTCACTTTGCGATCAGGCGTAGCTCAAGGATCTAGCATCTCTCCTCTCCTGTTTGATTCCTATATAAATGATCTTCCTAACTCTATTCATAATTGTTCTACCTACCCACCTCTACGCCGATGATTCTCAAATTTATCTTTCCTTTCCTCCTGCCGAGTTATCAACTGCATTTTCCAAAATTCAGCAAGACCTGGATGAAATCTGTGCCTGGGCATTCCTGAATAAATTGACTTTAAATGCAGCTAAAACTCAAGCAATTGCAATTGGATCCCATTCCCTCCTTCGATCGAATACCAACTTCCCTACTTTATTCCTAAATGGTCATCCTATAGCTTTCCTCTCCTCTGTTAAAAACCTAGGTTTAACAATCGATCAAACCCTTTCTTGGAAACCCCACATAGCTCAAATCACCCGACGATCGATTGGCATCCTAAAATTATTCCACCGTTCCCGACACCTACTTCCTCTATCCACACGTAAACTCTTAGTATCCTCCCTCATATTCCCCCAATTCGACTATGGATGTGTGATTTATGGTGGGCTCTCGATGATACTGGAAGATAGATTAAAGCGTATCATGAACTGTTTCATAAGATTTGTTGTTGGAACCTCGAGACGCTCCCATGTGTCCCATCTCCACCGAGTTAAATTGGCTTTCCCCTTCCTTCCGTAGAGATTACTTCCTTGGTACATTCCTCTTCCAAGTTATTAAACACACATCACCCTCCTTATATTCACAATATCCTACATTTCAAGTCCTCAATCCAATCATTGCATACAAGGTCCCGTCTCTCCGATCTCTACACCCCATCCCACAGAACTACTGCTTTCCAACGTTCCTTTCTTGCCCGCTCCGCTATTCTTTGGAATTCTCTTCCTCCTTCTATTCGTAATACATCCTCCCTCGGAACATTTAAAACACTCCTCTTCCACCACTTTTCCTCCCTCCAGTCGGATGCTATCTAATTATATAGATGCTTTAATGAATTTCACCCAAGTATATCATTTATAAAAGTTTAGCTTGTTTATTTTAATGGTAGAGAAAACATTATCATTTGAGGATTTTTTATTTTCATTTTTATTTTTTATCATCATTTTTTGTTTTTTTTCATCCTTTACTCGATGTAACATCAGGAATCTATTATTTAGTCAATTTCTTACATAACATTTTTTTTTTCTTTTACTGATTGTAAAGATAGTTCATGTATGTAGGTAGTGTGTATGTGTTTTATATATGTGTATATATATTTTTTTTTTTTTTCATTTTATTACTTATTTTATTGTAAAATTGTATTTACTTTTAATGATCTTATTATATGTTATCTAATTTATAATCACTAGGCCAGATATAACTTATGGTCTGTTATGTAACTATTATTCTTAAAGGACTTTGTCCCAGAATAAAATTTCTTTTTCTATTCTATTCTATTCTACATATTTATATCTTTATTTTCTTATTGAATATAAGTAAATTTTAGTATTAGTTTCAAGCTCTATCTATATATCACTATAGCATTGTAGCCTCTCTTGAATGGCGCTCGCCAATTATTTTCAAACTTTATTATATTGATCGTTTATAATATCGATTTATTTATAACAATGTCATCAAAAAGCTAAATATTTTATAATTGCTAAGCCATCCTTGAACTTTGAAAATGATATAGTTGACATTTCTTTATAGATTGTTTCAGTATTTTTCGCGGTAATTGATCACAAATGAAAATGTCCTTTTAAATAATAGTAGATAAGGGCCCACATGGAGGTAAAAGCATTATCGTGTGCACCATGAAAACTAATAATATAATTTCCTTATTTTAAATTAAAAAAAAATAAAATAAAATAAAAACTTTCAATTAAAATTGTTTAAAAAGTTAATATAACTGACTAAAATATGAATCAAATTAATTATAAATCGAATTAATTATAAATATATAACTAATATAAAATCAGTAAACAGTATTATTAATTATTATATATAAAAAGCGTTAGGATGAAAGGACCCTTTTAGGGTCTGAGATTTCAGCAGGGCACTTTATAAGCAGAGTTGGACAAATTTAATCCTGATTAAATATTTAACAACTAATATCCTGGAATGAATCATCTAATTTAATCATGGTTAAATCTTTTAGTTCACCTTTTAGTCAACTAATGATTAAGTTTATTGAAAAATCAACGGATAGATTTAATTAACAGAACGTTAAATGTTATATATTTAATACAATTATAAATCAAAACTACTAGCATTAACATCTACTTAACTTCGCCACAAACTGCAACAGCTTCTTCATGGAGTTTTGGATGTTTTTTTCTGATCACAAACATGATTGTTTACAGATATAAATTTTTATTGGTAAGGTGTTAATTGACTGTGACAAAAATAAAGATACATAGTTAAATCAATATGATTTTTTAAAAAAGAAAAACAGTATGAAAATAAATAATAATGGGTTTTAAAAATAAAATCGAAATAAATAAATTAAATATTTTGTCTAAGTGAAGATAAAAAATGTATTAATTAATTAAAATTATGAAACTTTACAAGTTTCTTCCCTTATGTCTTAACATTTAATCCTAAACTCGGCAATGTGTCACTGGTGACACAATTGTATGGTTCTGTCGTTCTCTTTTCGAGATACAAATTAAATTAAAAAAAAAATTACGAAAATTTATTCTGCTGAATTTAACGTTCAATTCGTGCATAAAGAAAAAAGAAAGATAAGTAAATAAACTACAAAACCTTAATTTAATTTCATTTTGCAAAAAAATAAACAAGATGGTTTTAGTTTTGTCATTTTAAGGCAAATACTTTTAAAGTTACGAATGATCTTATAAACCCTACAATGTTAAACCCCTGCAAAATTAGGCATTTGCAGCGAAACAAAAATGGCCACAATAAATATGCTGTTTGAGTTAATAATTAAGAAACAAAATTACTATAAAATAGAAGAAAAATCCTAGATAGTTCCATTTTTTTTTTTTTTTTTTTTTTTTTTTTTTTTTTTTTCTTTTTTTAACAGTCAAGCAACTAACCCCCTGGATAACTTAAATTGGAATAACCTAAAATATGAAGTTTATAAAATCCCCCCTTAAAAAAAGGCCAATTCCCTTATGTATCTAGAGAGCTAGACGTACCTAATTTTTCTACAATATTTTTGGTTTTAAAATATATTAAAACAATCCATATGATATTTTTTTTTACAATCGCATAAGATAAATAACATAAGCTCATCCGCACCATAGAAATCATTCAGCATAAAAATACCCAGTTGAAGTTTTATTTCCAAACAATACGACAGAGAGCAGACTCGTAATTGACGGAAAAGAAACTTTGTTTAGAAACAACAATATATTGTTTCCCAACTTATTGCTGGCTTTGCATTGTTCATCCATGGCCCCTCAACCCTACGGTTAAAAAAAAAAAATTACAGGGTTGTAGCAAAAACATTTGCTAATCAAACCATTGAATCCATTTTATCCTAAATATTATACTATATTTGATTTTTAAAAGATTATTATATATTTATTATAATTAAGCACATGCACCTATCACGACTAACACTATCTCAAATTAGTGACGGATTATGGTTAGTGATACACAAGATGTTGATTTAAAAACTCTCAATATACTAAAAGTACCCTAGAACGAGGGAGAGCAACGGTTATTTATATGCAAAATTTAAGTAAATAATTTTCAATAAGAAATATTTTATCCCTTCCTTTTTTAGAAGCAGCAATTTAAGAAATATACAGAGATAAAAATACAATATATCAAAAGTTTGAAGATTCATAACTGAACATTTATTGAAACGGCTCAATTTGTTAGCTGGAATTGCAGCATTTACTTTTGAACTTTGTAATACATAATAAAATTATTTAAAAAGTATAGAAATATTTTAGAATAGGTGAAAAAGTATTGTTTCCTTCCAGCTCACACTTTTTATCTTCTTAGTACAGAATACTCCATTAACTTTATATCTCAAAATCCGGAAATACATAATTTATGTTTTTTTTTTTTTATTTTCTTTCTGGACTGTTTTCATTTCTAGTTTATTTTTATTCGATACCTTTCTTACGCATAAGAGTCATACTAACCTGCACGACAGTAATGTCTTGCGGAAGGGTATTTGTAGTAAACAAGATGGGAAAACATTTTTATTTTCTTTTTTTTATTTATTTTTTTATTAATATTTTTTTTTTACTATTTTATAGGAAAAACTCTGGGTTTGCATATATTGATTGAAATGCCTAATTTACATTGGGTTTAACTTTGTAGGGAGTTACAAGAACGTTCATAACTTTAAAGTATTTATCTTAAAACGATATGACTAAAATCACGTTGTTTATAATTTTTCAAAAAATAAAAAAAATTAAATTAAAAAATAAATGTTTTTTTGTTTATTTAACTATCTTTCTTTTTTATTTATTAAATTAAATGTTAAATCCAGCAAAATTTTAATTTTTTAACCGACTTCATTGTTATTACACGGTTTTAACTGCTAAGACATAAGGGAAAGAACTTGTAAAGTTTCACATTTTTTAAAAATGGTCAAACAAAAAAAAAAAAAAAAAAAAAAATGAGTACATTAGTACATTACATTTTTTTTTTTATGACTCTCGTGTAAAAACGTAAAATTTGACTTATACTACACCATATAACTAAAGTATACTGGTTTCAGATCTGCCAGGATCTTGCGATTCTTGACGGCCGAAAAATATCCTTAGCCACTCCTCTGCAAAGTATTTATAGTGTTCGTTCTTTTTGGTTTTTTTTTAAAGGACACTCTCTTTTTCCGTTTTATTCTTTTCACGGAATACTTTTTTTTTTTTTTTTTTTTTTTTTTTTTTTTTTTTTTTTTTTTTTTTTTTTTTTTTTTTTTTTTTAATAACAATTTATTGAAATTTACAACTGTACAAAATTTATACATCAAGTAAATGTGATGTTAACTATTAGAATAATGTGACGAAACATGAAAAGTACTACCCATCAGTAGCACTTTAATAAAACTTCAACACTAGAAGGTCTCTGGGCCATCTTCTTTTCAGACGACTCGGAGGATTATCAGAAATAGTGTGGGAAGCAAGTTGAGAAATTAAGGGATTTGAGTGGTTAAGGAGCTCACTATGAAAGGATAGATACCTGGTTAGGGCTAAATCTGCAACATATGGAACATTAAGATCTTTATGGATAAGTTTATTGGTGACAAAGTAAGGTGCATTGAGGATTTTTCGAAGGATTTTGGATTGTGAGGATTGGATACGAGATGAATTGGATGGTTTAGTGGAGCCTAACAGAATACTTAAAGATGCTATTTTGACTTCTGCCAGGATCTAAAAATGCTCGACATTCAAATGATATTCCACCATTCCTGTAGTATTGAAGCTCATTTTAAATTTATGTTTTAAGGACACTCAAAAGCATTTCTTTAACAGTTACATTGATTTTATGTCTACATAATTAACTAAGTGACAGAACTGGTAAAGTAATATATAGGATTATTAACGACAAAAAAAAGTTTCTAAATAGAAGGTATGCTACTAGCGAAACTTTCTAAAGAGTTCAATGCCAGCTAGTGCTTTTAGTATAAAGCTATTAGTATGCAAATATACATCATTATAATAATTAAAGGAAAATAAAGCTACACCACTACAAAATATGGTTACCATGAAGTACCATGAGTTCAGTACTTATGTAAGGATGTACTGTAGCGAAAACGGTTGCGAAAGGGGGAGATTTGGCCGAAAGCATGCTCAAGGGTTTTCGTCAATTATTTTCGCTGGCAACACTGTTGATGTTTTTTTTTTTCTTGTAAGATAAATAATGGTCTGAGGCTCAGTATTTGGTAAAGTTGAGGAAGAAATGAACCATACTCAACCTCCAGGTTTTTCTCGAAATGTGGGTTGCCACTTTATACATCCTGGGTGTGCCCCAGAAGGATCTCCTAACCCATTATTTGATAATTCGTTAAAGTAAAAAAATAAATAAATATCTGTCTCAACCAATGGTAACTAAATATAAAATAAGATATTTTCCAACACTTGTTCAATAAATAAAATTTAAGATAAATAAATAAAAATTTCTTGTAAATTATCTTTATGGACTGCAAATGTCAGCGGTTCCTAATACAACTTATATCAAATTTGTATGTCATTGAAATTCAGTGTAGTATAAATATTTTCCAAATGCATTTAATTTTAGATATGAATGTTTTGAAAATATAAAATATTATCTATGTATGTATTATTGTTTACAGTTCTTTTGATAGCAAAGGCAAAAACATTTTTAATGACAGACTGTTCTGCTCCTCTCTCTCTCCATTGGTGTAAATATTTTCATTAAGTTAATAAGTAGCTATAATTCAGGTATAAATATTTTAATGTGAAGTGTCCATAAGTAAAGGGCAGTAATTGAGAGCTTCTCTGAGTTACAGCTAATTCCAGCTTTAAAAGAAAATAATTAATAATTGGTAATTACTTATGAACGTTTGAACTACTGTACGACTTAAAAAGGTATTTAGATAATTGTGGGGTGCAAAACGTATAACGACTATGAAGATGGATACCGCATTATACTATGCATCGCTAAACAAAAAGAGAAAAAAGAAAGAAAAATCTATTCCATTACAAGCGATGAAGGGTCTTGGGTTCAATGCTTTAGATATTTTAATTTTTTTATTGAAAAGTATTACAACTACTTTAAAGGTGACAATATGTGATACAGGTGGCTTTATGGATTCATTCACACAATATGTACAATAAGAAAAACAAAAATTTTAAAAAGGAAAACATAAATAAAAGAACCTCATAATATATAAAACTTTAGTAAGGAATACACCTGTAGAAGGATTATAGCTAACCTCGAAGTTGATCCTCGGCAGAAATAAGAGAAAATAAATTTTAAACTTAAACAGCTTAACTCGAATCCGGTCACACGAGCTTTCCTGTAATCGACCATAAATACTCTGAAATAATGACTTCAGTAAAGCTCCCACGAGACCCATGTATACAATTTGGATTTATCCATTCAAACGATTCTAAAAAATTAAAAAAAAATTAAAAAAAAATAAAAAATAAATCACTCAACAAATTGATGATTTCTCGGGACATTTATAGTTACAAAATATACTTATGTTTAATTTACTCTAGCTGCGATTATTCTGTTAATTTTAAATTGAGTAAAAGTCCCTCCTAAAATGATAATCTAGCTCTTGGATTTTATTTAATAGAAAAAAAATTAATTGCAATGTACATCAAAAACTTTATAAAATAATTATAATAAATGATTTATATTAATAGCGCCTTGTATGTAAATAAATAAAGTGTGTTGGTTGACTGTCAAAATAACTACAGAGGGCAAAGCGAAAGAAAACGGGGGATAGGGATCGGAGACCAAGTGACCTAAGTTAGTAAATATGTAATCGAACTGAGGAGTTTGAAGCCGGGTCAGACAACCCGTCACCCAGCCTTCACAAAAGCTGTGGCACCAACGAGAATTTAAGAATTATTATCTTTCTTCCAACAGAGCAGGAATTGATTATTTTATACGGTTCAATGTGTGGCAGGATATGAATATGTTAGATAAATAAAATACGTGAATGGAAAATATTTAAATATATTATTTTTTTTCCATATTTATTTTAATAATGTTTTAATTTTTATTTCCTATTTTATTTTTTTCACGATCATATTTTCTGTATCCACTTTGTAAAAATTATTTATTTTTATCCTCTAATAAACGTCATGTCAGAAATCATTTATTCTTTTAATCGTGTGTACAATATTAATTCTTATAGTGACTACATTTCTTTCTTTATTCCTTTTTCTACTCTGTTTTTATTTTTCTGTTACATTATTAGGAAAATGTGTATATACTTTTATTTATTTTGTCTTATTTTGAAATATTTTAGACCAGATAAGATATCACTTTCCGTTATGTAATCTTATTCATTAGGGACATTGTCCCAGAATAAAGTTATTTTTCTATTCTATTCTATTATATTTTAATACAAATGTGTAAATAAAAAGATGTCTCATGTCCAGGAATAAATAATATGCTTTATAGATATTGTATAATGATATAATACTAAAAAAAAAATAATAAAAATAAATAATAATATATATATATATATATATATATATATATAATATATATATATACTTTTTTAAAGGTATTTACCATATACTTAAACCAGAGAATATGAAACGCATTAGAATTAACAATATATGAAAAACACATTGATAATATAAGATAAGTAAGTTGAAAATAACTTAAGCAAGAAGTATTTAAAAAAAATTACCAAGCAATTTCAAATTAATAAGGATTATATTCAATCCTTTCAATTACCACGTCTTGCGTTCGATGAAGGCCAATGAGATTTTGAATAAAAGCTTGAGAGAAATGCCATCTAATTGAAAAACTGTGAATTCTTTTTAAATACCCCTTGCTTTTATTTAATTGATATTTTAAATAATCCTGATCAAATTCACATACTTACTGTTAACGAATGTAATATAAGTAAATAAATAATTTTTAACACCTACAAAGAATATGAAACTATTAACCAAGACAATAAAAACATCGATTGGATGAAACTATTTGCCTGAAAGTATGTTAGTGTGTGCATGTTATTTACTTATGTTGTGAAATAATCCCTAACCATGAACGTTGCCTAAATATCTTCTTTTAGACTACGCTCGAAAGACGTTTCGGTAATTATGTGGAAGGTTTTATAAACTTTTGCTTACACATGCCATGACAATTAGGATTCATGAATAGTTTATCACTATTGGAATTTTCGATTCCAGTCACGCTACAACGTATACTTCATCACAAAAATTCTCGAAACTCAGTAAACCCAAACTCAGTTCTTTATCAGGATAACCTTAAGACTGCAAATCGGAATCGCAATAGCGGAAACTGCTATATATCTGTTCTAAGATTGGAATATTCCATTAATTACAAAAATATCAGGTTTAAATTCCAATTGAAATAGCAATTAATTCATCAATCATTTATTGATCCTTCTATACCACCATGCCTACCTCAAGTGACATAACAATAAGATTGATATTTTGAAAACAGATAACCTTAAATAATTATATTAATAAGTCCACATACCATATAAAATCCGTTGTTAATATCTCATAAATCACACTGATTTCAGATAAGGTTATTAGTTTAGTCTGGACTGTCGGAGGAGAGAGTGACAGTGGAAGCTACGATAAAAAGCAACTTCAAAATTGATATGATTTACTTCAGTTTTGCATATCTCTCCAGAACGTATTCAAAATCACATTAATACTATGCTCTATCGAATGCAGGACGTAATGAAGGTAAGGAATGAATATAAAATATTCCATTCAAAATATTGCAAATTTAAAATTGCCTAGTATTTCTGTTTTATTCTGTCTTTTTTAATTAATAATACTTTTAAATACTCGTAATACATTACATGTGGTCTAATTAAAGTGTATGGGGACATAAATAATACGCCGTGTGTTTGATAAAGCACAGGTTTAAATTTGAATAAATTCTTAAGAGATATGCACTATCTACGGCTATTCCCCCCTACAATGCTTCCTTGGTTCATTTCTTTTCTCTGAGTCAGATTTCTATATTTGTAAAGCATTGACATTAAAGTCATCTGAGAGCTTCCGCAAAACCAGATCCCAACCTTCTGAACTTTGCCTAACTTCCTTCAACACTGAACCATTCAAACAATTTGAAACCAGAATTTCTGGAACTCCCTCGCATCCCATATTCGCCACTCCATCACTATCTGTACCTTTTAATCCCTAATCTTTCTTTATTTAATAGTTATTCAATTCAACAACTGTATATAAAAAAGAAAATATTAATGACAGTGCAATATGAATATTCAGAATATATTTTCAATTTTTTTTTCTGTATTTATTTTATTGCAATATTTATCATTATCCTAGATCTCATTTACTTTCTTCAAATAAGGTATATTTTTAGTACTGTTTTTTCATTTATTTTTTTTTTTTAATTTATTTATTTCTTCCTTGTCTGCTTTCTAACTTTATTTTATTTTCTTTTTTATATTATATAATTTACATTTATTTTCAACCAACTTTTAAATTGAGGAGGTTTGTCTGTATTTTTTTCTTTTCTTTTATTTGTATGTTTGTTACGCGATTACTCCGTCAATCATGAATCGATTTTGATGATTCCTTTTTTTTGATCGGGCATAACTCAGAGGTAGAAAGAATATGTATATAAGTATCGATAATTTCTTTGATTATCATTTAATTCTTTTTGTTTCAAAGTAGGTAAAATATTATTATTATTATGTTGGCGCAACAACTCGGCGACGAGTCCTGGTCTCCTCCACCAGCTTCCTCCAGTCATCTCTGCTCAATGCCGCTGTCATCCAGCGACGGACTCCCAGTACATCTCTAGCGTCTCCCTCCACTCCATCAGACCATCTAAGCTTCGGTCTCACCCTTCTTCAAGTTCCGTGGAGAGGTTCAGTAAGGAGCTTTTTAGGGAATGCCTCATTGTCCATCCTTGCCACGTGGCCGGCCCATCGCAATCTTCCCAGCTTCATTGTCAGAACAATATCCTTTTCATTAAAAAAAAATAAAATATTATTTTTTACTTTTTTAGTTCAGGTTTGTACATGTAGGTTAAGTCTTGAAGTCGTTTATTTTTCTCCAAAAAAATTATTTTTGCTATTTGATACTGTCGTGTATGTATATTAATTTTATTATTGTTTTATTTCTATTGTGTCATCGTATCGTCATTAATTTTATATTCCGCAGTAATATAAATATAATGTTCATTATAATTTTTCTGAATGGGCAATACTCCTAAAATATATATATATATTATGAAATAATTCTTGATTATTAAATATTTTTTAAATATATTTTTTATTTTTGAAGATTTTTTATTTTATCTCTTCAAAAATAAAATATATATATATATATATCTTTATCATTTAAATCCATCTTCCTTCGTCGTAAACCTACGACCTTCTGTCCTACAGTATTTAAAGCATTTACATTTTATTACTTTAATGATATTCCACTAATCCCAGTTGAACAGATCCGCTACCTAGGACTCCACTTGGATAAACGTCTTACTTGGAATCCACATACAAGACTAAAACAACAGGAAACAGCTCGTCGCTACAGGCTGCTTCAACATTTAATGGACAAACGTTTCAAGCTCCCAAGTAATTACAAATGACTCATTTACATGACAGTGATTAGACCAATATGGACTTACGGAGTCGAGCTTTGGGGCGCTACTAAACCATCCAATTCATCCCGTATCCAATCCTTACAATCCAAAATCCTTCGAAAAATCCTCAATGCTCCTTACTTTGTCACCAATAAACTTATCCATAAAGATCTTAATGTTCCATATGTTGCAGATTTAGCCCAAACCAGATACCAATCCTTTCTTAGTAAGCTCTATAACCACTCAAATCCACTAGTTTATCAACTTTCTTTCCTCTCAATTCCCGATAATCCTCCGAGGTGTCTGAAAAGAAGATGGCCTAGATATCTTCTGGTGTAGATTTTTAATGAAGCGTTACAGATGAATAGTCCTTTTGAAGTTTTACCATGTCATTGTAAGAGTTTTTAACACATTTACTTAGTGTATATTTGTACAGTTCTAAATTCCAATAAATTGTAAATAAATCCATCTTATTTAACCTCTAATAAATCATATCAATTTTAAATTACTTGGAATTTTTAAAATACTTTTTGCTTATGATAATTTCTTTTATGATAATTTTAAATAATTCTTAAACGTTCCGTGCGAAATAGGCTTAAACTATGAACATTGCTAAAATATTTTCTTATTAATCAGGTTACGAAATCCTGTGAATATGGATAACATTTTATAGGATGATATAAAAAAGTAACTTAATAATAATATTGATATTTTCAGACAGATAATCTTAATTAATTACCTTCCTATGTTTACTTCTTTGAAATTCTTTCATAATATCTAATCAATCACACTAATTACAGATAGGATAATTAGTGTATTATCGACATGGACTGCCAGAGGAGAGATGGGCAGTGGAAGTGACGATAAACAGCATAAAAGTGATAAGCATAAGTGTTAAGGGGAAGAAAGAGACAGACTAGGAGGAATAAGGTGGGTGCGATAGGAGCTCGTTAGGAGCAGGAGATGGGCTGATAACGTTAGGGCTCCGAGGTGGGTCTTATCTGTTCCAGTGCGGCGACAGCTTCTCCTCGTCACCCCCCCCCCCCCCCCAACTCCCTCCGAATACACAGGCTCTATTTAACTCCTAACTTCGTCCCAAAGTCTTTTCTGAGGGAAATTGTAATTAGAGTTATACCGGGTTGAGGATTTGAATAAGGGAGTAAGTATATATAATATCAGGACTCGAGGAAGCGTATTAGAGAAGTAACATAAAACGAGTTTAATACTTTAGATCTAATTTTAGATGTTTATTATAAAAAAACAAAAAAAACATTAGTTATAATATTTTTTTAACGATTTATTTACATCTACATTGCTATATATCAGACCTCAGGATTTAAATTAATAAAGGGAATATTTGCGAGAATTAAACCTTCTCGGAACGATTGACGCTGCTGGAGGATATTATTTCATAACGTTCGGGCGAAACATTATATCCAAATTCAATTTCCTGTTCAAAGCTACTAAGAAATCAGTGAGTGGGTCATTAGGCCTGGGTTTGGGAGGGATTCTTTAAAAAACACTGATTTTTTTTTTTTGTTTTTTAGGGGGGTACTTGTTTCTTGTGCTTTTGATCTGGCATGTTCTTCGAACCTAGCCTAGTAGGTCAGTCTAGCTTTTACAACCATGTAGCCACCTCAGTAGTCAATCAGAGATTGACATTTTACCAAATTTCTATACCCAATAAAAGGGTCTGTAGCTTTAATCCGGATATTTCCTAGTCTAATTACATTACCAAACTACTTCTTCAAAATATTCCTCTTTGAAACTTTTTGAATCTGATATATACTCCAAAACTGCTAGAAACAAATACACCCCGGGCCATGGATCTGTAGTAAATGGTTCATTTTTCCAAAATCGAAATTCCAAGGCAAATTCCATTCTTTTTGAAACAATTATTCTTTTTTTTGTAATGTATAGTTTATTTTTGGAGATATTCTGTTATATTTTTTATGCAAATAATGAAGGATAAATTCGTTACAATCGATCTAGGGTGCGTCCATCGTAATTAATTATACAGTATATTTTTCCATATATGATATATACTTGAGCTAGGGCTATAGAAACCTAGAAGTGTTTTTGAGAGGAATATCAAAGGTACCTAATAATTCCACTTTAATTTCCGATACCAATGCTCATTAACATAGAATATTCAATACCACAACTCAACATGCATACTAACCAAACACTGGTAATCCGATTAATGCATGACAAGCCATCGTGATATTCTGGTTGCTATCCAAACCCACGCTTTCCGTTACAAAGATTAAAACTAGATTAAATTTCACTCAGAAAATCCCGGGTGCCGCCATTTTATTTATACCAGGTCTTGTGAATACCTGGTTTATAGTATTTACTGATATGAGTATTTTTATTATTGTTATAATTACATATATCAATTTTAAGATTTATAATATTTTTTATAGTAAACCAAATTATAATATTTACTAACTTTATATAATGTTGGTGATATTAAAAAGTATCTGAATTAAATATTTTTACAACATGGAGAGAAATGAGAGTCAGACAGTCTATGAATCGAGTAGTTACCAGGTGGTATAATTAATGATAAAGCTATAACTATTGCAATTATTTACAGCTAATACAGTTCACTTTTACTCAAGGTTTAGCGATATTTATACTTCACATTACACACAACAATCACAAACACATAAAAAGTAACAACTACAAAATTTAACATATTACGATCTGACATATGTAATGAAGACGGAAGGATTCAAAATTTTAGACATGTACTTTACCAATGTAAATCATTTGAAAAACAAAGATTTGATAAAATAGAAAGCATTATTCTCAAACATGAAACATGGCCATGGACAGAACAAAATTTATTTTCCATATTTAAGACTTACATTTATACGAAAATCGACTTTGACAAAATGACTAATGATGGGCAGTGGAGGTAGTTTGCTATTGACTATATGATTTTTTTTTTCTTTGTTTTTTCTAACTTTTGTTTATATATGTTTAGTTATCTTATTACTTTATGATTCAATAACTAATCGTGCTAAACTTTGTACTATTATATTCATACATGTAGTAAGCCTATAAGACATAGAATATTTAAATATGTAAATAAACAGTTCTTATATGGAAAAAAAATATAATGTAAAAAAAAAAAAAGTTTAGCAAATACAAATGTTCGATGCCGACATTAACAATCTTAGACAATAGACCTCCCTATATAAAGGAAATCATATCGAAGCCGAATAACACAAGATAAACCCTATTATTATCTTCCTATTTGCATCTTGATCAACTTCCACCTAGACATTTACCAAACGTTTCAACGCTGATTGCCTCCCTTGGGGCTTTGTTATTAAAACATCTTCCGAATTTAAAAGAACATTTCAATTGTTGCACTTATAGTATGTTCGACCATCTTCCGTCTCAATATTCTACGCAATACTCTAGTTACTAAAGCTCAGATACATTGTTCTTCTCAAAAAATACGGGGCCACATTCCGAATAAATCAAAGATAGAAAAATAGTCTGGTATATATATATATATAATATATATATATAAATAATATATATATATATATATATATATATATATATATATTACACAGAAGGCACGAACTGAGTAGTCTAATGACAGAAAAACGTTTTTCCTTTAATGTTACTTTTGTTTCCTCTTGATCTTAAGTTTTCTTTCTTGACATTGTAGACACCAAATACTTAAGTCACTCTACGTTTCTACATGTGTTCCCATATATATATTTAATAAAGGATATTTTCTGAAAAAATCTATTTCAAGAGTGTCATCTTATTTTCGGATAATTTCATTGAAGCGAACCAATGTTCAAGGATCTAACCATGCCGTCAACTTTATCTTTTTGATAGAAACATCGATGAACAACAAGCTATCCTTTATCAAAAACATTTATATTGATTTACGATCTATTCCAGCTATAAACGTTTTCGATCCCTTAAGATATGGAACAAGCGGAGAACAAAGGCGACGAAAGCGTAGATAGTGTATGAGAAAGTGGACGGCGATTGGATAGTGATAAAGGAATAGGATCTGTTTAGGGTTCATCCCTATCCAATATCTTCCCCTCTTCCTCAATCTAGTAGCACTTGTATTTTATACTTTAAGAAGAGAATTTTCAATTTGACTGGAATTTCTACATCGAAATTATATTTTATAAATTTTGGACATTTATTAAATTCATTGTTTTAAGAGAGTATACTTAGAACTGAAAAGTTTTCTAAAGTTGGATAAAAATAGATGATCAATAATTCAAACTGAATTTAAAGCCTAACCTTCTTACAAAACATTTTAGTTCCTTTTCTGTTTATTAATGATTAGAAAGGTTATTGAAAAGTGTAAAATGTTTTCTATATGTGTAAAAGTTAAAAGGAAAGAAACGCTTCGCGTACAGTAATATTCAATATAGCTCATCATTCCAATGGTATTTTTCTTGCAATGAAGAACCGAGGGGGTGGAAGGTGTTTTGAACGCCTCTATTTACAATTTTTCTCAAACCTCTTAAAACCATCAAGTTTAGAAAAATATCGTTTACATAAAAATCAAAAGGGTTTTACCAAATGTTTAGAAGTATCTAATTCTGGTTGGGTAGAGAAGGCAGTTCCAGGATAAAAGGGGTTAAAATTTCTATAGAAAAGCCATATTTAATAATTAATAGGATTCATAGTTGAAACATACTCAAGAAATATTTTATTTATATTATGTTTAGCTAAAGTTTATTTTACAAAAAAAATATTTAAAAAGCTCCTTTACTCCATACTACATAGGTTCAATCACCTCCTCCCCTATTACGGACGAATATTTATTATTTTGTATAAATCTCTCCAATAAACAACAATTTCAAAATCTAAAATTACATATTTTTGTACTTATTTCTCCTTCTTGCCTGAACTTAAATTTGAGTCCTTTAGACCTTGCAGCCTTTCGTTTCAGATTATACTAACCTGCAATACAGTTTTGTATTTCGAAAGAGTATTTATTATAATGTAGGAGCCGAGGTAGTAATAATATTCTCTTTTTTTCTTTTTTTAATTTAAATTATTTATTTTTGTTGTCATTTTTATTTGTTTGTATTTTATTGTTTTCTTTCTTTATTTTTTTTCGCGTTAGAATATAACTTCTTGGTTTGCCATAACATAACATTGTATTTTATATTATTCAAAGTAATAAATTTATGTAATCTAGTGTTTTTTTTTGCTTATGACATCATAATTACATTAATACTCTAATATGCGTGTTTGTATATGTATATATATATATATATAAATTTTTTCCATAGAAAGAAAAAAATAATCATAAAGAACGAAATAACACGCTCAAATAATGACAAAAAAGACTAACTTTATTCTTTCTAAAATCCTTCATATGTACAATTATCAATTCGTTTATTCATATTTAGGTTTAAGTTTAGGTATAAGGTTGTAAATTGTTCCTTTGGGCACCTTAACTTGTATATATATATATATATATATATATATATATATATATATATATATATATATATAAGTTAAGGTGTATAGGGGAATAATATACATCCTAATTCCTTCCTCAGTTGAGTATAGGGTGCATACACAATTGAACAATACACTATACATACACTATACTTTAATTACACTTAAGGTCAAGTACCAAATACACCTTCTCTGAGAAGACCCAGAATATGGAAGTAT